>UELU01146966.1:130243-212343 GCA_900490025.1 Megastigmus dorsalis | reverse complement strand
GAATCGGTTAAAATTGATTTAAATGTGTTTTAAAGTATTTTCTGACTATATGAAGACTCATTTTACAAACTTTTGGCTGCAAATTTGCCCTTTTTTACCATGTTAATTCTGAATTGTTTCATTCATAGCTAATGACATACATTTTTTATCGTTGATACATGTTTAAAGTATAATTAGTTATTGTTATACAAAATTTCAAGTACTTGACATTATTTTTTCCTTAGTTTTTTCACGATTGTATGTGAATTTTAGTATTAAATTGATAGATATAGGTATACCTCGCATGTTAAATTGAAATTTATACTTATTAATAACTTTTAAAGGAGCTAATCCAATCAATCCTTCTAAAATTTTGTGGGTGATCTTGTATTGTTAAAATCTACTTATAAACAAATTTTCAATTGTGTGTCATCATTTCGACTATATAGCCTATACAACCTTAAAGCAAATACTCTGTTCAGATTTTTATAATGTATTTAGCGATTTCTCGTGAGAAAATCACATGCTGTCGTATTATGAAATTACATCTGATTTATGAAAGTTAGGATTCCTAAAAAGGATTGTGAGCTGCTCGAACGTTATTTTAAAATGTCACTTAATAAACCCGTCCGATTTCGCAAAAAAAAAAAAAAAAAAAAAAAAACGCCGATAATGCACGGCAAAAAAATTTTTTTCTCGCTAAAATACAGATTTCTCTCAATTTTTTTCATTGCAAATCCATTTGCCACCTGAATCGATAATTTAATTCCTCTTTTTTCTCTCGCTCCGCAAACTCGTTTGCTCCCGTCTCCATTTTCTAGAAAAACTAGTTTTTTTTTTATTCATTACATAAAAATAATTCGAGTAATCAATTCAAACTTTTCCTACTAAATAGGTATCGCACACACGCTCTTTTAATTCTAATCAAGTTGCGAGAGGAGATAAAACTCGCTTTTCAACTTGCGCACACACATACTCTATAACCTAACCTCCATTAAAAAAACACCTCATAATCCAGCAGTTAATTTTCAAATTTAACCGCATCTACCCGGAAGTCGAAAAATCACCTTACAAGCTAATCATAATAATCCAACGTCGCGTAATATCCATTTTTAATTATACTTATAGCGCGAAATTATGTACGGACGCGGCATTCCTCATTAGCCGCAACAGTTACGCAGTTAAAAAAACGAGCTGCTGCTGCTGCTGCGGCACATGCGCATGCGCGCGACGACGGAAGCCTCGGCCGTACATGACCATATAGTAAGACTCTCGAGATTACTTTTCTCTCGTTTGGGAAAACTCGAGAGAGACGCGAGGCTGAAAATCTTTTCAGGTCAGACATAAGGAAAGCTTGCGGCTCCTTTTTTCCCCTTGTATATAATACGAGCGATATTAGATTGCAAATGAAGACGTGTCCGAGCGATTCGCGCGATTATTTTTTTTTTGCCAGTTTCCTTGATGGAGTTGAATGGCGAGCTGCTATTATACGGCCGCGAGTGTTTGCACGTTTAATGTGGAACAATTTCTCTTGATGGAGAATTAACAGTGGCGCTTATTGAACAGCTGATTTTATCTGAATCAACGCTTATAATGTTTCTTAGAGATAATATTTCAGTGTGGTTTACGATTGATTCCGTATCGGTGTTTATCAAGTATTTAAATAATCGCTGTACCTATAGTTATGTTTTAATAAAATCGCTAAATATTCTTTCGTGATAGTACACGAATAGTATATATGATAATATCTGTTTGATAATTGTGTCTGCTTTAAAGCCGAGTGGAACATTTGAAAGTGTTTCTTCTAAGCTACTTTCATAACGGTGTATTCGACGAAATTAAAGTTTGTTTATTTGCCTCGATCTGAAAACTAGTTTAAAGTAGCTTGATCCAGATTCGGAGATGAAAAAAGACGCTAATTTGAAGTAAATAAATATCACTTTTTAGATAAACACAAATTCGTTTTATGGATTATACTATAGAACGAAATTCGATTTTTATTGCGCAGTAGAAATCGAACTAAGTACTCGTGTAGCAATTTTTGTATCAGCAAAACCTATTAAGATGAAATTGGCGATAACGTAATCGCGTTTGACTCACGCCTATTTCTGAAAATCAAGAATCAAAATTTATCATTCCAAAAGAAGTGGACATCTTTCTTAACCTAGCCGCATAAAATATTTCAAAAAAGCAAGAACCAAATCTCGTTCCGCATCCCAGGGAACGAGAAAACCGCTTTTTTTGTCACCCCGAGTCTATAAGTAACGCTCGCGTATACTCACGCGACTCCTCGTCAGCGCTAAACCGAATAAACAAAGACGCATCTCCGCAACACTCATCTATTCGTATTTCCAAGCGGATCGTCTTCCCCGTTGCGCGACACCTGAGCGAATCACAAGAGTTAAGTGGCCTGCGCGAGGGTCACAGTTGGCCGCGCGCCATTATTGTGCGTATCTCAGGACACACGGTTATATGTGTATCATCGATACGCCTTGAACTTGCACCAGGCTATTATTTGCCTGCGACTCTCGTTCATATTGGATTTTAATGGCATTGCTGACGCGGAGGATGGGGATGGTCGTTTCATTTTTGCGATGCGCTACTTGCTTTTGTTTTGACGGTTACTATACCTATCGCATCGAAGCTACGCTGATGCAAGAAACATTTGCAGAATTCGTAAACAACGAATGGGTAGGGGGGTACACGTTTGACTTCGTTGTGTTGTACATTATTTTGTTCAAGAATCGATAATATTATTTAAGAGCAAAACAATTTCAATTTCAATTTGTACACTAATAACAATAGTCGAGAATTGAAAACATAATAATTACAATTATCCTGCATGCATGAATTGTGAAATTTTACCTTGATCTTGACCTCTGGGAGGGACAAGTTTTACTTTCAGATCTACATTTGGCCTTTCGATTGGATTTTTCTTCCTGTCCAATGGAACTTCCTTCGCATTTACTTTTGGCCTATTAATCGGTTTATCTTTTTTATTGCTTCTGAGTAGTTCATTCGGTATGTCATTCAGATTCATTTTCTTTATCGGATTCTTTTTAACATCCTTTTGGTTTGGCTTGGGATTCTCCCTCGGACTTTTTTCCGGACCTTTTTTCGGATCCTCCTTTGGAATCTCCTTTGGATCTACCTTCGGATCTGCCTTCCTATTTTCCATAGTCCAAGTGGGAATTATATCGATAGCACCGAGGAAGAAACACTGATGGCCATACAGAGGAAAAAAAAACACGAAAGACGTGGTTCTCGGTCCAATGCCGGCACGCGAAGCGTGAAGCGTGTATATACAGGACGTCGATTTGAAAGTATCAAAGAAAGGCAGAAGTGAGCAGCGCTCAAGACGTAGTTGACTATTGACTCTCGAATCTCGCGCGCACCAGTGGCCTCGCCTCGATTTTTCGAGCCAACCAACCACAGTCTTGACGGCGGCGGCGGCTGCGGCGGTGCCGGCCGATCGGTTAACGGCGAGAGAGACGAGAGGCGCTGTATATATGCAGCTATATAGAAATGGAACGATGATCGCCTTTTCCCCCACCCGCGAGCTGTAGTCGTTTTGATTTTCTTTTATTCCGATGCAGGGGTAGACGCGCGCGAGGGGACTTTATTATTTTGATACGACGACGCGAGTCTTTCACAATACGCGCGGGCTATACGGTATCATGCCGCGATCGTAGATCTGATTTCAACGCCGCGGCTTCGGTGTCTCTCTGCACTCGCTGCAGCCTGTTTACGATGGCGGTATTCGTGTATCACATATATACATATATATATATATATATGCAGTGAGTCGCTGATGTATTTATTATATGGGAGCGACTGTTACAACAGATGAGTAGATGTTAGATGCTCATCTTGCGTGTACCTAGATTTTTTGTGTGCAGTTTTATTGTAAACTGCACCCATCGCTATACATATATAATTTCATACGGTACAACTTGTTGCAATATTTTTTTTCGTGATATTTTAGCATGTAAATGTATTATTCTGAAAATTATATTTTCAAATACTTTTATTTGAACTAGAACGGTAACTTTAATTAACGTTACACTTTTATCCTGTCGATGACGTCAATTTGCAGATAAACACCTAATATAACCTTAATTATTGTGAAAGGTTTACCAACGTGTTAGCAAATTACGGGCTTCGCTCTTTTATATGCTACTGCACTATAGACTAAAAAGATTCTAGTATCGAGCCGCGAACAAATCCAGTAAATCGAATGTAAGTAAATGGTATATATTTAATTATTGAAATTATTTACTACATTTGGCAGTTACTTATTTGACATGCGCCATATTATACATCTATACGCACCGCGACACCGACCCAAATCTTTCAAATTCGGACGGGCTACGCCTTGTTTTTTTTACGCCGCATAAAACGAACAACGAGAGCAGAGCCGCTCAATTAAGATCCAAATCCAGGCGCGTGACGCGTGTGTACCCACCAAAACACTTGACCCACTCGCTCTCTCGTAACACCCTGTCATCGTGTGTGCGCACACCTACGATTGACCTGTCACGAGCGCGCGCGCGAGAGAGAGAGAGAGAGAGAGAGAGAGAGACCAAAAAAGAGCAATAGTCCGCCTATAGAGGTTTCTCAGCGTAGTGGTACTTGTAGCCTTCCGAACTGCCTCCTATATAGTAGTAGTCCACTCGCTCTCCTCTCCCATACGGACACATGTGTGCACACACATACATGGCTATATAACCAGAGGCGGTCGCGCGTCTGCTGAAAGTGTGTCAATAGGAGAGCAACACACACTCGAATTCCATAGCGGCTCGCCGTTCGATTAACCCACTACTCCGCTCGTCCTCTATATATACATATGTATACAGCTAGCTATACACACACACTTCTCTCGACCCTAATATCGCACGCGGTCGTGTTTCAGTCGCGGTCCTCTCGGTGCGGGAATATTAGCCGCGCAAAAATCCCTCGACTTCCGCGGGGAAAGTGCAGCGGAAATTTTAAGCGAGTTAATGCTCACGGCTTACCTATACATTAGCGGTTGTGCGAGTGCAAATGATTCGCTCGATCGGCTGAGGAGCTGCTACATGGAAAGCGTAAATTAATGAGCGGCGCGATACTCCGCGTGCGGCTGATTTAGCTGTCTCGCTATGTGGGGCCGTTTTGAATGATTCGCGATGGGGATTAAAGGTCGATTGCGATACCGTGCGCGCTTTAGCTTCTTCCGCTTTTTCTTTTTTTTTTCTCTCTTTTTGAGCATGAGGAGGTGATTCGAAAACTGCACGCGAAGAGATTATAGTGTGTAGATGCGTTGGTGGATATATAGTCGGCCGTTTATATGCGAAAGAGTGAAAATTTGTAATCGGAGGTTTTCGGTGCGCTCGTATGGTCGTAAATTTCGCGCTTCGTATACGTGTACGATTTCTTCGCTGATATTTCGTACATATCGAGTTTCATCAATTAAGGCTGGCGCAAAGAGTGAGTGAAAATTTAAATTTGCCTTTTCGGTATACATGTCAACGCGCAATGAAATCGCCGCGTATATACTCGTGCTGAATATCGCGTGGATTCCTCGGATAACTTACGGGCTCCTTCGATTACCGTGTATTTTCACCAACGCGAAATTGATTGCCTCTTCAAAAACACTACACGCGCGCCCCGATCGCTTAGGAGAAAATTGGAAATCCTGAATAGTTTAATAAGGAGTAGGTATATGCTCTATGCGTATTTCCTGAAAAATCCATTCGCTTATACACGAATAAACAAAACATGTATATATGCACGCTTTCTAATTGGCTCAGTGTTGTGGCACGCGCGCCTCGCATGAGTCACACAACCGCGACAATACACTGTTATACATCACCTGCTGTTTATTATTATATATCGACGATGAGCTCAACCGTTGCTTTTTGTCGATGACAAACGCATCGACGAGGAATTTCTCTCTCTCTCTCTCTCCTCGTGCACTTGTCTTACGCTTGATTTACAACACTGCAGGCTTCTTCTCTCGGACGCGTATTTAAGTGTTTAACAGCTGTTTCATTCTCGAGCTCTCGGTGCACTGACACACACACACACACACACACACACGCGCGCGCATATGCAGATGTCTCGAAGCTCCATTAATAATTTAAGATGCGGCAGCGCTCGTAAATAGATGAAATAATAGCGGAGTCTGCAGCAAACAGAAGGAAGACACTAGCGCGCACTGGTATTATAACAGTAAATCGCGAAGTAGGATGTGCATATGTTACAAGGATGATGCGCGTATTTTTCACAGCGCCGGCTCAGAGGCTTTCCTTATTACGCGCGTACAGCCGCAGCGCAGCAGCAAAGCCGGAATGGATTTCATTGATAATTTTACGCTTTGGGTCTAATGACTTTATAAAATACAATGTGAGCAATTAAGTTTATGGGGATAATTAAATGGGTAGGCCGAAGGTCGGACGGTTGTAAATATTGCGAATCGCGCGAAGACTTCGCTGGAAATCATAACAAAGATGCTTCAAGATCTCATCGGCTTACGATTCTATTTATACGTATACGTACAGAAAGGCAGTTTGTCCGATTTAGAGCCGTTTTAGCAAAACTATTTTTATGAAACCTTTAGCGGGATCGTGGCAGAGCTGTATACGTATCGAAAAGCCCAGGGGAATGCACATCGATGTTTAAAGCTCAATCAAGTATTTTTTTTTTCTTTTCTTTTATTACCGATGCGCAATCAACATTTTTTTGCATATATAAAATTGAATATTTCAAGAAGGTATTAAAGATTGAGAGATGATTAGACAAAAATGTTACGATCGTACAGTGTTTTCATCTTGTATATATGCATGCAAAGTCTACTTTTAGTTGATTGCGCGCATCGAAGCTTTCGGAAAGTCCTTGGAAGATTATTTTCCTTGCGCGGTGAAAGAGATAAATCAACGTGCGGCCTTTATATACACGTTGTGAAAACACCCTTATATACCTAAAGGTGACAGCGTTGAAAAAAAAGCCAGAAACCGCAGCATTCACGCAACGAAGCGATGACGGGATATTCGAGCAAATAAAAAAAAGAAGAAGAACGACTAGCCATTTAGAGCAGACTCGATAATCGATCGCGCTAAGCGAAGCGGATATACCTTACCTACTCTGCATTAGTACCTAAATTTTAATTGAACGCCAATTAACGTAGGCGCGTATATATACACACCGTGAAAGTAGCCGTGCGAGAGTATAGAGTCAGCGCAAGAGGAAACCAGAAGAGAAGTATGTACAGCAGCAGCAGCGAGAAGAACGAAGGAATATCGCTCGAGTCGAGGAGGCGCGCGCAGTAAAACCGACGACGAAGAGCAAGCGCGCGGAAGGGGAAAAGAACCGCTGTCTTATATGGCGAAACCATTCTTAGACTCGCGCGATCGTTTGTTATACACGCATATAGCGAGGAAGGCCCTTTTCCCTCGCAAACGCCGCAGTAAAACGTCTCTATGAATGCCTTTTACTTTCTTCGAATAAATTAATTGATGCGTCGCTTCTCTCGTGACTCTATACAGATTCTGTCCCAATATGCTATGTGGATGAATACTCGATCGGTATTTTGGATAGTCAAGTTGGCGACGTATACGTCGGTGCTCGTCGGGCTTTGATGATCGCGCGGGATAAGCGCTGACGTTTCGTATGCAGTGTTCGAGTGCACTCGCAAGACTTTTGCTGACTGGTGTAAATGTTGGTTTTAGTATGTTCGAGTATCCGGTTACCGACGTTTTTTCACCCACAACAGTTTTATAGCTGCAAAAGTCAACACTGCGCGGTACTTTCCGATCCCTTTCTTTTTTTGCCTCTAAACGGCATTTTATTGAAAATTTTCTTTTCGCTCTATCGCAACAGAACCGTCTGGCTAGTCGCGTTTGCGGTTGCGAGAACACACTTTCAATTTGTAACGATTGTTCTTTTTTTTTTCCATGCCTTTACTATCACGGCTGTATACAGCTCGAGCGATTATAAGCGCCGCACATTATACGGCGAAGGTCGCGAACGAAAAGTGTGGTTTTTTTTTCTTACTGAAAACTAAACTCTCTTTGTGATACTGTTGCAAGATGTGCTCGAGTGTTGAAATTTACATCTATTAGTGTGGTGGGTTGTGCAAGTTTTCCACGACTCTCCGAGATATAAAAAAAAGTGGCGCGATGCGAAAAAAATTGTCTTTCAATCATACTTGATTCTCTGTGTGTGTCGCTTGGAAAACGATAATGCGAATCTGCGCGTCACGCGTTTGATTAATGAATATAATAAATTAAATCGCCGTAATGATGTGCGTCAAATTGAATATAAAAAAAACAAACAAAAAAAGAAGGAGGCAGCTGATGTTGCCTGAGCGCTGGTGTATTCGCGCGCGCGCGCGGTTGAGCGTTGGAGAAAAATTATCGCGACACGGAGACTATCATTAGAGCCATGCGAGCTGTGCATTGTAAACATTTACATAAATTACGCTTAGCTCGTAAATAATTATTAGAGAGATTCAGTACCGGTTTTCTTCATTATAATTCAATTTGTTTTATTTCGAACGTAGTTCGCCCCAGACTCTGTGTAATCGAGATGATTTCAAAATAATTCTATGATAATTTCTAAATCGGTTCTCTCACTTCTTTCACAAACTGAATCCAAATTAAGTTGGCATTCGAAAAGATAAAAAAAAAGAAGCTGTTTATTCTCGGTTCGTTACTATGTACCTATATAAATTCTATTTTTAGATTTGAAAATAATATAATTGTCCGAGTTGAATAATCACTCATAAATAACAGTTAAATGTTAGTTTAATTTATGTTACGGCAGTTTTATGCGTTACTTTTACTCGAGACAAATATTAACTCGAAGACGTAAATAAAATACTTGCGACTATGATATACATCTTGGAAACAAGGCGATATAAATTGATAGTTTCCTATTTTTCGTTTCGCGTTCTCATCATTTGCTAATAAAATAAATTAATTTTAGTGCGCAAATCGAGATAAAAGTAAGCGTTGATTCTTATTTTATTCTCTAGTAAGTATTAAAATAGCGCTAATGATTGAGCAAATTTAATTAATACTGTTTTAATTCGTTTATAAAATCATTAAGCGGCAACAATGTTATGATTTAGAACTATAACAATAAAAAAGTCGAGATATCTCCCTGGCCGAATCCTCGGAATTCCAGCATCTCTTGTCGCTCGCGCGCATCTCTCGGTGCCGGCATT
The DNA here is from genome assembly GCA_900490025.1 of Megastigmus dorsalis. Lineage (NCBI taxonomy): Eukaryota > Metazoa > Arthropoda > Insecta > Hymenoptera > Megastigmidae > Megastigmus > Megastigmus dorsalis. The sequence continues at coordinate 203,159 of UELU01146966.1, read as the reverse complement.
AAAGTCGCGGCGTGGAGAATCCGTACATAGGATATATATATACGTAGGCGATGGGCGACACGAACGCGCGCACGGCGGTGGGTCTTTTACGCTTCGCGTATGACACGGTGGCGGAGTCTCCGCGAGACGTATACGCGAGAAACGCGATATCTCTCCCTTTTCTTCCTCTTCTCGCCAGTGCGCATCGCGCACGCAGTCCCTTCGCGCCTTGTGGCCTGCAGCGGCCGGTGTATAACTTCCTCTCCTCTGTTCGAGGAAGCAAATGAACACGTTCGCTGCACCGCGTAGAGGCTTCCTGTACGCCTATTACCAGCGCTCGGCCGCTATACACACTCTTTCTTTTTTCTTTCTCTCTTTGGACTCGCTCGTTTTTTCTTTCTTTCGAGGGATCGTAAGTGCCTTTATATTCAGTGCGATTATTCCAATTACATGCGCCCGCAGCTTGGATAATGTGTCCCATGGCTTTTTTTCCTTTTCCTTTTCTTTCTCTCGCGCGTTTGCGCGCGATTGGAAAATTGTGTTCTCGGGAAATTTCGCATCGGTTAGGGAGTAGTGTGATATTATGATTGCGACAGGATGAAAAATGCGGATTGACTTCAACGAATTTATAGATATAAAGTTAAAAAATTGTTACTGAATCAAATGGGTGTAATTTAAGAAATTGCGAAGGATACACTTTTACTTCAAAATTTAAAAATCAACGAGCTAACTTACGGTATACCATGCACATCATCATTTGTGTCGCAACGACTGACCAGCATTTCATCTATGATTCAAAGGTATATACAGAGATTCAAGTAAAGAAATCGCTATAATTTGTTCTTGGCAAGCAACTGATTTGGCTATTTATGTCAGGGACTCGATTTTCGCCGAGTCGTTTACGAGATTCACGCGTGCTGGGGTCATTAAATTAAAAAAAAAAACTCGATGTCAGCGAAGCGCAGGTAATGCGTCGAAGTTTTGGTTAATACCTCGTTAATGGCTCCATTGTATGACTATATGATTTCGTACGTACAGGAGATCATGGATCAATAGACTGGCGATCGTGTAATCTTTATTTGAATAATGATTGATCCGACAGATATTATGGCTCTGGACGGGATATATTATACATCCAATAATCTCGCGTGGGATCTATTCAAATCTTAATTTGATACTGTTGTAAAAATAATAATGCTAGAGTTAAGTATACTGAACTTTTGCTTATTTGGCAACATGCTTAAACGATGGATTATGTAACTTGTAATTTTGAAGAGTAATATAACATGAGATTTTCGGAACATAGTTAAAGCTGAAATAATTATAGACTTGCGGGATATCTATTTTAGCCATAATATCGATCGACCCAATTATTTAAAAATATTAGTTTTGAAAGTCTATGCGCCTCGTTTTGATTATCTTTACATTCACGTATATAAACTGTACCGAATACCAAAGCGCTGCTAATACACTTTTATATAATAACAACGGTATTAAAATACACGGTATTTTTCTCCATTCGCTCCACAATGCATCCCAGATATACTTCGCGGAGAGGGAGAGAGAGAGAGAGAAAAGAAGTCACCGCGACTTTTCCAATTAACACAACCGATCGTAAAAAAAATCCTCTCCACGCAAGCCACTTAACACGCTAAATATATATACACAGATATACATTTGCGCTCGCGTAGTTTTTCCTTTCTCTCGCGGGGATCCTTTCGATCGCGTGTCTCGAAAGAGTCGCGTCGGCGGTCGCTCTTCCCTGAACCGTCGCCTTTCTCTCGGGCGAGTCGTTTTTCAGCACGGCACCGATGGCCCGAATAATATCTCGCGCGCCCATTGTTCGCCGCCGCTGCGATTTCGAAGGCATTACTTTCGTTTATTATATTGCACGGGAGGAGAACAGTTTTATCATTGTGTTCTCTCTCTCTCTCCCTCTCTCTTATGGCGAATATTCGACTTTCGAGATTCAATTGAGAAAGTTGGGAGGGGGAGTGAGGCTTTACTGCTTATGTACTTGCTTTCGCGAGGATAGAGTTCGGCGCTGTTAAGGATCGGCGGTGTGTAGATAAGAAATCGACGATTGTAGAGCAGAGGCTCGGTTGATTGGTTTCTGGGCTTCGGTGAATGGAGACGATTATATTTCGAGTGATTGCGGGGATGTTTGTGCGAGTGACGCTGTGTATTTAGATGATTTACTTCGAGGCAGAGTTTGAGATTTAAATCTTCCAACTACTGATTTCGATGCTTATAAACTGGGCTTGTTTTAATTTCGGCCAGTGCGTCAAATTTCAAATGTAAAAGTGTCTTATAGATGAAGAATTATTATTTCGAATACAAAGTGAAGCCTTTAATTGTCGTTCTATATTTCATTCTCCACAAAATGAAACCACATCTACAAGTGGTCCAATCGTCTCTTCTCTCAGTCAAAGATTTTGGACAAAAGGTTCTTGTCAGTGCAGATTAATTACACGCTTGTGAAACGGAAAGTTTTAATGAATATTTTTATACCGATTCATATATATATACTATATTGCTTTCATGGATTGCTGAATATTCGCTTTTGTTAAATTGCGGATTTTCACAATTGTGTAATTAGTTTTTCAACTCCTCGAAGCTCAAGTTTTGCAACTGAGTATAATTGCTACAATTTCCTAACTCGACTTTCGACGCGGAAGCAGAACCAATGATGCCTTAAAACGACGCTTAGCCATTATTATGAATTTATGAACCTTATAATTTAATGAAATGAAAAACGTGAAAATACAGCGTTACTTCGCCGAGGCTCGTTGAAAACATACTGCAATGGTTTGTCCACTCGTAGAGTTTATTGTCAGCGCAACATTGATTCTTGGTTTTATATATACTGCATAAAATTTACTGATGATTTTCCAAGTTTGTTCGGGCAATTCTTTAAATACCCATTGTTCACAATTGGATTTACCTTGAAAGAACGTTAATATTCCCTCAATTTCAGCTTGAAGGAATCTTCTAATAAAGTAGAACATATTTTTATTTCGTATATATTTAGCAGAATACAATAATTCTTTCTACAAATTTTATCAATTATGATCGTTAAGGAGAAATTCTATTTTCATGTACTCCGCGCATGTACATGAATTCGCGTATCATTTTCCAAAATCTCTACACACTTCGGTATATTCAATTTTCTTAAACACCAATTCATTCTCATAATTCTCCATTCAGATCCTCGTGCGATATCTGGAACCTCGTGCATTCCTCCCAAGAAACTCCCACGAATTTTCCCAACCCAACCCACAACACACTTTGCGCTCGTTCTCGCTCTCTCTCTCTCTCAAAAAAGACACAGAACAGAAAAATGCGACGAAAAAAAAGCAGGTCCCTCGTGAAATTTTCACCTCGCGCGCGGCCCAACCTCACGGAAAAGGCTGCGCGCGCAGTAGAAAAAGGCCGCAAGAATCGGAAATTCCTTAGGAGTCGGTACGCGCGTCTCTTTTAACGGCATTCTTGCAGCGCGGACCATTTAGTGTGTCACACACACACACAGGCTCCTTCGTACATTGTCATGTCGGTCATGCCGGTCATGCGCACCTATACCTCCTCGATGTCTCTCCCTCTCTCTATATATATATATACACGTCGGCGTGACTTGTTTCTACGACCGAGCAGCTATTATTAAGCGACGGAGAGAAAGAGCCTCCGATCGAATACAAAAGGTTACCGGGTCCCCGGTACATAACGTTGCGCAATTCGCTTTTCATCTTTCGCCCTATGATCATCGTCGATTATGCGTGTGTACATGTATCAAAAAGTTAAATGAGGAATGTTTGCATGCAAAACGGCGCGCGTCCAAAGTCGTCACCGGTCGTTTCGCCGAAACAATGATGTTGCAAATTACGCCTGCATGTATATATATATACCCTTCCTTCTTCTACTTCTTCTTCTTCGTGTTTTTTTTTTATCGCCGCGACAAAATGTGCGCTTCAATAGCCGCTCGGACTTTCGAATGGCCAATTTAATTTCGAACAAATGAATTGCCGTTGTTGCGCGATGGTGTGTGTGTGTGTGTGCGTCGCCTTTTGTATTATTATTCGTACCTCGTGCCGTAATAACTCACTAATTGGCGAACACCATTGCGCCGGCACTGCTTTCATTTTCATAACGCGCGTGTATCGATTGTCTGATGTTTGTCTCTGTTGTGGCTGTTCGATTATGATTTCGATCTTGTTTTACCTGTACACCAATTGCTTTTGCGTTATGGTATATATAAATAGGATTAAAAGTAGATCCGAAGTGGATAAACGTTGTGTTTTGACTCGCGATATAGCTGATCTCGCCGGACGGATTAACTTTCTTCGTTTTGCTGAGTATTTTAGAAAGAATAACCATTTCACCGTGTGCTCAAGGTTACTTATTTAAATCGACTGACGCTTTACATCGATACTAATAATTTTTCATTTCATCGATGCACTTTGACCCATCTTATCTTCCAAATAAGCTTCGCTATTGTGCAGTCCCACACCCGTCATCGAAATAAATAAAAATTTCACTCTCGCATCCATCGGTTTCGTAATCTCTCCATCTTCAGCAAACACTCTCTTCCATCCATGCATCACGACCGCTGCATTGTATACGTACACATCCGCACGAGCCATTATACATACAATCCACGCGTATATAGCCTGATTTTCGCGCGAGACTTTCGATAAGGAAGCTGCGAGCGAATAAAGGCTAAAGAAAGTCAGCGCAGCCGCGTGTATAATACGTATACCTATATCTATATATAACGCGTATAATAAAAGTACGAGCAGCGCGGAGATATAGAGGAAAGAGAAGAGAGAGAGAGAAAAAATGAGAGGAACAGGCGCGAGCGCGAGACACATGGGTGGATTGGAGCGGCGCCGTTTACTTTCTACGGAGCCGCAAGAGACAATCGAAGGGAGCAAGTGCCTGATGCGTGCGCACTTTATATATACTTTCACGATTGTCTCGAGTCGCGTTATACATAAGATAGCTGCTACTCAGTAAGTGTGTATGTGTGTGTATATAAGCGACCGCGTTCTCATCTCATTCTCTACGATTCTATATATATTATCACGTATATATGTATCATGGGCTTTAGGATCGTCTTCTGCCTTTTGTAACTTTCGATTGTAAATATGGGCGAGAGTGAGCAAGGCTTGGAAATCATTTCTTTTCGACGACTCCTTTTCTTTTATAAACTCCATACTATGGGAGTTAGGAGGCGCGCGCTGGATTAATTTGTCACGCTTTATTTGCGAAACGAAAGTCAAGCGCTCGAGCGCCGGTAGATCCTTTTGAGCAATTAAATTCGAGATCCTAGATTGGCGGCGTCATACTTTTGCGACGCGATTTAGTTTTGTTTTTAGTGAAATTCACTTGTTGCGATCTATATATATATGTATGAATTGCTTTCCATCGAGATTCGAGCATGACTCGTTGATTATATGTATATAGAAAAAGTTTGGAGTATTAATTAAAAAAGGATTAAAGTACACGCATGAGATTTAACGTTTTGCAACCTTATTGAAACTAAAAAGAAATATAAATTACACATTGAGTTTACAACTGCCTAAATATACGTTATACGTATATAAGGCGTCATAAAGGCACTCGAAATATTTTCGGAAAAATCTACAATCAATTTACGTTACGGCTTACCAGACCAAACGGAACGTGCGCGCACTTTACGTCGACTCACGTGTTTACCGAGGCAATACACGGAATGCGTACCGAAAAAATCACTTTGCCACTTGCATTTACAAATAATTAGAAAATTATATAGCGATCGGAGTCTGGAGGTGTATATGTGTGTACAAGTTTTGAGGAAATCGCTTTCTCGAATTCGACACTGTGTGGCGATCGGTGCAGTGTGCTGCTGCGGCATAACACGGAGCATTGGAGCGACTCCAATTTTACTCGCAAAAAGGCCGTTTATCGACGAATTTGTTACGGGTGTAGGCAAAGTTTTCACTCGCTTCGTGCAGTTTGCGCGCGAGGAAAGTTTTACCAAGTGGAGCCGTTAATTTTAACCAGACACTTGATTTTCCGAGAAATTGCGCAACTGACAATTGAACAATGGCATTTGTTATTCCAGTATAGGCAGTAGTGGATTTTCTCAAAATAGGATTTTTTTTTGAATCACGCTTATATATACAGTCCTAGAATCAAATTAAATGACTTTGTAATCGTCATCTATTCTATAATGGATCATCGACTCGTTAAACTCGCCATAAGTAATTTCCCCTTCGAATTCCAGCGAGATCGTCGTAATTAACGAAACTGCAACTCCTCCAGCCAAAAAATAAACCAGCAAATCATCTCCGCCGCACCTGCCAATAAACAACACCCGAGGACGTGTAAAATAAAATAAAATAAGAAGAAGAAAAAAAACGATCGAATCGTCCCCCTCGCTACTCTCACTCGGCTTCCGCGTGCACATGCGTCATTCGCTCAACAATAAAACCTCTCGCAAACCTCGTATCTCTCTTTTTCTCTCTGTCGAACGGCTCCCGTCGTAAAATTAGGAAAACAAATCCTCGTCGACGCTCACCCATGCCATGATTACAGTCGTTAACAGTTATAAATCGCGTGATATGTGTATACACGCGGTGAATTTGGGCGGGGGAAGTCTGATATATGTCGTTTGTGCGACTCCGGAGCAAGCGAAAGTACTTTCGGCACACGCGCACGCACATACACACGGAGAACACGTGAAATCGGTAGCTGAGAGTGAGAATCCTGTAACCTCCTTTTGACCGAGCGAGTCTCTTTTCGTTACCCTAATTCCGTCAGTACCCACGCGCGACTCTCGCGCGCAGCTTATATTAACGTTAACTTTGGTGTGCGTGTGTATATATAGAAGCTGCGCTGCGATATACAGCGATGGGAATTACTCCTTTTTTTCTTCTTCTTCCTCGACTCTTTTCTCTTTCCTCGATTTTATATATATAATGATGGGTTTGTTTCCGGCGCGAGCGAGTGAGCGACTTAATCTGGGTCGTGTCTCGTGTTGCGCGAGTTCGGGAAGTGAAAATGATCGCGTTTTCGGGGCGAAAGAAAGGACTAAAGGAATTAGTTTGTCTCCTATTGTCCAACTGCGGGGATTAACGGTATTATAAGGAAGCCGAGTATATCGAGTATGTAGAGCGACGAGACGACGTTAATTTTGCGCGACTCCGGGATATTGTATGTAGTTATGTTTTGCCGATTTAATAGGGTGTGGCTTGATGACGGTATGGTTGCTTTGTGTTTATTTTCGGATGGTTCGCACGAAAATTGGAACGCTTTCACGTCGATTTATCATGCGGCGCACTGCGGAATATCCTTCGCAATTCAGTTTAGTCAACGTTTGTTTAGCTAAATGTATACACTGAGAAGATTTATGTTTGGAACGCTAAGTAATAACACGTGCAATTCAGATGAATTTATTTCAACTTTCTATTTCAATTATATATCGATTGATATGAAAATTCAATCACATTTTTATCTGAGCTATGCTAATATCTGAAAGTAACAGTTATTTTCGATAAGTTATTAATTCAGTGCGTATCATTTTCTCATATAGTCGTGCGCAAAATTGGTAAAAAATATTCCTCAACCGAAAAGAGGAAAAAAAGGTACGCGATGTTATCTATCTCCTCTTCATTTTATGTACGATATACCTCGAGTATATTTAGATCTCCGTTGCACATCCATCCTGGGACACTATATATCTTTCCGCATAGGCTTAATTTTTTTGCCTTTTTCACGGTGTGTCCAGTTATACGAAACGCTTGCGCGTACACGCAATAAAAATATTAGCATACGGAAGCGCGCGACGTATATAAGCTGGGTGGACAAACCGCAGAGAGCTGGAAAGCCGCATAAACTGCCCACCGCACGCCTCGTTTCTTTATTTCCCTCGACTACTCGACTACTCGCTGCAAATATCGCGTTTTTTACGAGTATAAAGCACGGATTTTATTATATACCGTGTAGCGATACGAGATGCTTTAGGGAAACAAAAATGAAGTGATTCACGATGATGAGTTTTGTTAAAGTTGCTCAATCAGTTTAGGCGAGTCGTTGCAAGTTGAGACAAGCGGATACTTAACTGGCAGATCAACGACTCAGAGAGAGTAAAAGATTTTTATGTAGTATGGCAGATCGATTTTTTATACAAAAAAAATTGCACGGGGACGAATGCGTTAAAATAAGGTCAGGAAAAAAATGTATGATTTTTTTTACCCAAACACGCAATCAATTTAATCGACGAAACACAACATCTCTTACTGTGAACACAATTCGAAACATACAGCGGTTCCCCGTAAGTCTTAACGTCCAAACAATTACTCGTTAAACAAAATAACAATGAAGTTATAAAACGATGGAAAATTGACTCGGTTCAATGAAATTTTTCCTCCCATTCGGCGCACATAACGAGGCAAGGCTTCACGCAAACACGGGAGTATCGTCACTGTCTTCCACTTAACAAAAGTTTTATGAATATATAAATTGCGTAACTCGCGCGCGCTCGCCTAATCGAAAGCAGGAAGACTTTCGAATTCGATACGCTAATGAGACTTTTTCCCCACGCGACAGCCGCAACCAGCCGCAAAACAGCTCCCTTCTATATTATACATATATATATATACAAAAGAAACCGTAAAACCGAGATTTTCGCACCGAGACAAGAGCCGCGCTCGCGTATATTAAACTTCATTTCAACAATGCATAATATAACGGCCGAAACAATGGCGGATGGGCCTTTTTATACCTATCAGATCTATCGGCATGAATTATTAATCTCAGAAGGCATAAAAGCCGCTGCGGCTTAAGTCGATCTCGCTCGCTTTTTGCGAGACGATTGCGCAAGATCTACTTTTTTTTTTTTTCCCTCCAAAAAAGAAAAGAACGTATAATGGAAGCCTCGTTCGCGGAGGATGTGCGACGGTTGAGAGATACAAGAGTTCGCGGCGTCGCGTCTTCTTTTGCGGGCAGACCGTCGAACTCGTCAAACGGCGCGCGGCAGAGAAAAACGTCAAGCGACAAGTCGATCGTGTCCCGGGTCTATACGATGTATATAATCCGCGCGAACCGAGCCGATAAACCGTTCGTTCGGCGCGGATAAACCGTTATCGGGTCAGCGTCTAGGACTTCAACTACGGCTAAAACCACAATTACCACTCCGAGGCCTCCTTCGCCTTTACCTATCTCTCTCTCTTCTTCTCTCTCTCTATAAACTCTTTTTCCAGTTGATTCCCGATTCGGATCGCCAGTCTTTCCGGCGACCCTCGATCAACGTATATCGGATTTTCCACGTCGAACCGGTCGATCAGAGACTCCGTAATCGATCGTGGAAAACTCTAAACGGAAATTTTTTTTTTTCAGATTCAACTGAAATTTTCTAATCTGCTGTTATCTCTCGACTCTTAATTTACTTAAAAGCTTTCGTAATTTTAATTTCGACACATGCGATCAGCGAAATAATTAAAGAAATACGACGATACGACGTGTGGATAAGATTTTGATGAAATTTGGACAAAGTCTGACACGGTGACCAAAGCTAGACGTCCACCAGTTTCTTATAATTCGACATGTTCAGCTTCCCCAAATACATTACATCATTAATTTTTCTGTAATTTCGTCATCAACTGCATAATGACATGTAAAAAAGGACGTTGCACCATAAACGTATAGATCAGATCAAAGGAAGATTCCGCTTCTCGAGATCTCGAAACTTCTTCCCGATGAGTCCCGATACAGAGACTATCGAAAAGCTCGTCTCGAAATATCCCGTACATATATACCGAGGCTGCAGCGCCAAGCCGGCGGCTTTTCTTGTCGTCTGTGTTCCCGAGCTCTTGAGCGCGTTATATTCGCCGTATCGCCGCTGCCGATCTCCCGAGAAATTATTATCTCATAATCTCTCGGAAGCATCTGCTGCGAACTCGTTTGTTCCGAGGAGTCTTTGGACTGTGTGCAAGTATGTGTGTGTGTGCAGTGCGCAACCCAGCGCTAACTTGCTTTCTTTCGCGAAGGTCAAGATCCTACGGCGAACGTTAATAACGACGCTGTTGTTGCTTGCCTCGTTGGGACGCCAAGATCTTTTATGCCGCTACTGTGCGGGCAAAAAACGAGGGATGGAGTTGTTGGGGATTTGAAGAAAAGTCATCGCTGGATCATGATGTTACTTGTTTGTTTTTCCCTTTTGTCTGTATATATATATAGATATCCCCGATCCGGTGCAGCTATATATTTTGCTATATACAGCTATCGAGTTTCTGCGAATGCGAAATTGTTGGCTATTGAAAGCTGATCCTAAGATGCGGCGGAGATGAGATTTGTTGCATGGGGTCTTAATCCGAGTGATGGGCTGTTTGTTTGCGATGTGCACAAGTGGACAAGGTAATTGGAGCGCATCATCGTTTCTTTTTTTTCTTTATCTCGTTGCAGTTGAAACTTTTATCGGATGGTTTTGTATTATATCGATTTTCGCTCGATCGATCCGTTACGTTTACATAATATACCACGCTCTGAAATCAACAAACTTCCTAATTAGGATTTCGGAATTCCTACAATCAGCGCCGCAGCTTAACGAGTGATTCGCGTTATCTCGGCAAACCATTAGTTTCAAGTCAGGCAATTCCAGCCGAGCGCTTCAGCAAGTCATAGAGAACACAATGGTAAAGCCAGAAATCTCAGCTCGGAATCTCTGTTTACGTACATATATGTTGAGCTTCCTTCATTATACCGATACTGCACACACACACACACGGGGCGAGTGAAAGTTTTGAATAGATTACAAAAAAAAAAGAAAAAAAAAACAAGCAAAGAAAGAAAGGAAAAAAGAAGGAGAGTCTTGTCGCATCCTCGTGAAACTGTATCGCGATTCATTAAGGAGCGACTCTACTCCCCGCGGTACACGCCCCGCAAACTCATTTTCTCGCGGCGGCGGAGTACTCGGCAATTTTGTTTTTCAATTCAATTACACGTCGCTATGTGTATATATATATAGGTGTATATATATAGAGGAGGTAGAAACATTTTGCAAGGATGAAAATGGCGCCCGTCTCGCAGCAGCTAAAGAAATAATCGAGGGGGATAGGAGCGAAAGGAATTACGTCAGATATAAAGGCATTGTCAAGTGATGTAACGCGATCGCGCGGGCCTCGCGAGTTTGCATTGCGCAAACTTCTCTCTCTCTCTCTTTCTCTCTCTATACACCGTATAGCCAGGCCAAATTCATAATTCCTCACTCTGTATCGTAGAATCGCTCTACCCGAGCGTGCACGCGGCTTTTTGCTCATTTAAATGTATAAGCGCCGGTCTACCTCTATGTGTATAGTGTGTGTTATATGTATAGGTATATGCATACCGTAAGGTGAGTCTCGCGTTGTGTGTATATAGACATTTTTCCTCGATTTTCGATGAAAAATTTTAAACTGCCCCGCACGCCTTTTATATCTTGAATAACGATTCTTGGCGGTTCTCTGTTTTTTTTCTCTCTCTCTCTCTCTCTCTCAGGTTTTCTTCGCTCGGCTGCATTCTTTTCTCACTGCCGCGTGAATTTCTGCACTTGATTCTTGCGCCGGATAAGAGTTTAGATTTTGAGAGCGCGGTTTTGCGTTTATTTTATGGTCTTTACGTTCCCATTGTTGTGCTACACGAGCATTTACAGCTCTTTATAAGTTTAATTAAATCTTTCTTTCGATGGATTTTAAGAACTGTAACAAATTTTTTTCATAAATATTAGCAGCTTTATTAATTTTATATACCCATTGTTTGAGTTACAATATTACGTAAGAAAGTATTGTTGATTCCAAGAATGTCTGAAAGTATATATACGTCAGATATATGTTCGACCGTCTTTTTTTTCTACATTTATGTATAGCATTTCAATATTCATGAAATATTTCATTTCGTAGGTCGGCATAACAAAGCTACTTTGTAATAAATAGTCGGTTAAATGATCCAAGCGAATTATTATTCAAGTCGCCGTTCCACTGACATGACGGTTATCCTTATTAAGCTTGCAATATTGCAGTTAGGTTGTCCATGCATAATAGCGTACACAGCAGCAGCAGCAGCTCGAGTCCATATGTTTGTCTGTTGCCCTGGACTTTTAAAATTTCTCAAGATATTACGGAAAAAGTGCTTGTAATGCCCGAACAAATGCATGCAAATTAAACATTAAGAGTCAGAATTTACATTTACATATAGCTGTTTTCCTGTTTACAAAGACGATAAAGAATTCGCGATATTGATTAGAATTGCGGAAGACTCGCCAAACAGTTTTTAGTTCAGTTACAATGTACATCCGCTTACTTGCGGGCTGTAATAGGAAATTTTTAAGGGTGTTCGCATAAGAATATCGAATGTATTCGTTCGATTTTTCGCACACACAAACTGAAATCGACACACTCATTTCCTTCCCGCGGTGGTGATGTAAAATGTATAACCGTACAAAACTCATACTGTGTAAATTGTGCAAGTGAAAATTCCGTACTAAGGTTGGATCTCGTTGGGTGTTGCAGATATCGGCCGGCGATGATGTTCGCTTGCGGGTGCATAATCAGCCGGAGAGCAGCGGACCCCAGCACAGGCCAGAGACGTCTAGACTCGCATCAGCAGCTGGAGCTCAGTGGCCCGTGGTGCGCCCCTTTGGCCGGCAGCTGTCGGGCTGCGGGAAATGACCATGACGAGCGTGGCCGTAGGGCCGGTTAGCTTAGCAGTACCAAATATGCTCGGCCCCAAGCGCTACCACCTGCAGCAGGGCCTCAACTCATCCGGCTCGCCCTCGCCCACGCCGCCCAAGGTAAGACATTTTCCTTTTCCACGTGCCTGTTGCGCTTATTGAGTGTATTGGTGCGAGCGTGTGTATACCGTTTAAGAGAATGGGAAGTTTTAAATTGCTCGCGGTCTTTAAATACGTTATACCTACACAGAAACATTTAAGAGAGAGACGGTCTGTATTTTTATTTAGGTTGATTTAATCAGTCGAAATGTCCGTCATTAGCTTGATGATCCAGCTCAAGGTTCAACAAGAAAAAAAAAGAAGCTATTAGCTGAGGGGAGATAATGCGAAAGAGAACGTCGTGGCCCGGCGCGGAGATCAGGCTAATCGACGACGTTATTCAGTTGTGTGAGGAATGTCCTCTTTTAGAACTCTCTCGAGTGGCCGTCGCGGCACCAAACTTTGTGGACCAAAGAACCTACTCGATCACTAGTTTTAAACGCGTGCTTAATTACTACTTTCGGGATTATTACAAGCAGCGATAACAATAATTAAGCTTACAAGGCCACTTGTAATATTTCGGTGCAATAAACTCGGAATTATCTCGTCTACCAGTCGCTCTTGGCAGGTTAATTTGACATGCTTTTCTTATTAGCGCATTATTCGTTTAAAGTGGATCTTTGGTAACTTTTTTTTTTCTTACAAGTACCAATTTATATTATTTTACATATTTTGCGCGACTATATAGAAACGTATGATTATTTATGTAATATAGAAGAAAAAAATGCGCACAATTGAAAATGTGCAATCGCGTCGATAAAAATTGTTCGATAAAATGCACACGACGTTCGGTTAAATAAGTCGATCCATGCTTGAGCAACAATTCCTATAACATATAAAATATAACGTTCCGCGGACCTAGTGAAAAGCGTTCATCCAATTCGTAGGGGTACGAGGGAGGGACAGAGATAGGAAAAAAAATAGAATAAGAATTGAAACGCGAAAGTACCTATCATTACATTGCGCAACGTTATATTTATAATAAACGCACAAGAACTTGGACATAGTCGAGTCCAAAAACCGAACGCCTCCGTCTCCGTCCGCGGTTACGATTTTCTCTGACGCAACGCTTGGCGCGTTACGCGACTCTCCAAAAAATAAAATAAGAAGCGAGAGAGATAGAGATAGAGAGAGAGAGAGAGAAAAGAAATTATGCACGGGCCGTTTTAGTAGGCACCACAATGAAACTTGTTCTTTTTCGCGTCTCGCGCATTATTATTATTACGCAAAAATAAAAACAGAGTTTGTGTGTGTATGTGCGTGAGAGAGGCAAAATCTCGAAATACTGGTTCCTGGTTAGGCGCGCGCTTGTTCAGTATTTACGATGAACTATACACGCTGTCCGGTTAATTAAATCGCCTAGACTTTGGGACGAAAAAATGTTGCAAAAAGCCACTTGTTTAACTTGCTCTCTGTGTACGCTGCATGATTACGATTATTGCAGCGAGTACGTTTTCGTGGAAAAATTAAAGCAGTCGCCATATGAATGATACGTAAAAGAATGCATTCGGCTGCCTTTTTTTCTTTTGGTTGTTTAATCTCGTGCACAACGATTCATCAATGTAAACGTCCGCGGGACATCGTTATATTTGAAGGAGTTTAATGAACTTGTATTACTTATATAGAGCTCGTATACGCTCTGGATCACCAATTTTAATGAGGCTGCCGAGACGCGAGATGCTTTATGAGGGGAAAAACGCTGACATCGATGACTAATATTTTATTCTAATGAGGAGCGCTTTAACGTGTCAACTTCCCGGCTAGGAAGTACAATGTTCTCAACGCCAAACTTTACAATAATGCATCTACATGCATGTATACGGCTATATATATATATATATATTTGAATTTTCCGAGACCGCGATCATGTATTACATATGGAAAATTCGATTCCCAAGTATCCGGTTATGCAATGCACGCACATGCATATTAATACACTCGCTTGAAACTTCAAATTTATCCTACCTAAAATGTATAAAACATAATAGAATAAAAAACAATAAAAATTATTCAACTAAATATTGGTTACAAGGCACCAAAATACTTGTAAAAGTATATATAAGTATAATCTCCCACCCGATGAAACAGTGATAAAATTTTATTAAAAAATTGTAACGAATTATATCTATAAAGTACTATAAAATATTTATACACAAAATGAAATGCGACAGCGCGCGCGTAACAAAAGTCATTTTCCACGGCTCATCCCAGTAAAGCGGCATCGAAAAAGAACCTAAGCTAAGCTCCAAAGGCAGGGAGAACTAGTTTTCAAGCGAGACACAGTCGGCCGCGCGCATAGGCAGCAAAACCGTGAAACCCAAAGCGATTCGCGAAGGACGCGCTTCGAGCGAGCGAGAGAGAGAGAGAGAGAGAGAATGAGAAAGGACGCGGAGCGTGGAAAGCCACGACTACGGCGACGACGACGGCGGCGTCGCGTCGCGATTACGCGAGGACAGTGATTATGACACAGACTGTACTGCAAAGGCAGTGTGTATACCCGCCGCGCAGCGCCGATTTGACTTTTAGAAAGTCGCGATTCGCGGCCTTTTTTTTTGTCTCGAGATCTCGAGCTCGCGGGCAGCTGTCGTGTGGCGCGTCGAGGACGCTTTTAGAGACTTGTATACCGACTTGCTGCCGATAATTGCTCGCTCGGGCGCTCGTGTGTAGTGTGCAGTATGTGTGTGCCGTAATGCTGAATTTACTGCTGCACTTAATTAAGAGTCGATTTTCGACGGGGGTCGAATTAACTGTTTCGGAGGCTTATGCGCTTCCACTGTTTGCTGCGGGGAGTGCGCCCGATAATTTTGGACTCGGTGTCAATACTGTTGCTGTGCGAATTCATATGTATGTGTAAAGCTGGAACATGATGTAAAGACTAGATTATGTTACGAGCTGATTTATTATTCCGATCAAATAATTTCTGCCTGCTCCCACTCCTGCAGCACGTGTGAGATATACATTTTATTTCAAAAGTTTATAATATTATATTGTACTCAAAGGTATAAATCACTTGGTTTATAAATGCGAATAAAGCACTTGAGGTTTTACAAGAAAGATAGAAGGATGAAAAATGAATAATAAAAATGAATTAGTAGCGATCCATCATAGTATCCACTTAACAGTCCTTTCGTGCTTATATATATATATAAGTTGGGTTTTAGTTTAAAAAAAAAAAAGAGAAGAAGTAATTACAGATTTTAAAATTAACTTTCATTTACGTCAAAACTGACACAGAAATTTCAACGGATCTTCGGCACACTTATTTCTTATATATAAATATATAATATATAACATTTTTTGTATCGTATCTTAAGCTTCCGTATCGCTCGAATTCTCGAATCAACAATCGTTAAGGAAAAGCGTGCGAAGCGATAAAAGGTGAAACTCGCCGAAAAGCAGGAATTTTGTGCGTTGGAATTATCATATCTAAGGCAATGGGACGTGTATAATTATTAGGAAACAGTGGGTTATACTCGATGTGTCAGTCGAGTTATGGCAAAAAAAAAGGAAGAGTTCACACGGAAGGAAGGCAACGCTTACGAAACTTTAAAAGGTTGTAAATTTCGATCTGTTATCTATGTGTAACGGGAAAAGTGGATTATTACGGTGAAAAAGAATGCTACCTGGATTTGCAGGAAAACACCGAAAACTCATAAATAAATAGCGATCGCGTTGCTTTCTAAGTTTTTTTTTAATGTATTGTATACATAAATGAATTTGCAACAATAAAAGCGAATCAAAATTTGAAACGGCTTCGTCATTGGGTGACCGTTGCGCAAAGCCTCCTTCTTTATATATCCTTTCTAAATTGAACGTAATTGCGAAAATGTCAAACTCCCCTTGTCGAATCGATTCTTTCTCTAATTAAACAGACACAATAATCCAGCCATTGTGGTTACGTTTTCTGTGGCTGCAAAAAAATTGTGCAATTTACCAGGTGCAATAACCTTTTAAAATATGTGGGTATAATATACGCTTAAACCGTTTCTATCCGGTTGTAACATTATAAGAAAGAATGAATAGGCATAAATTTGAGTAAACCCTGCAAGATACATATTTCGATAGATATCTTGGAAGAACATATATTGACAGATTCTTTTCAACTCTCTTTTGTACGATTTAATAAATGTTACAGTACAATTAAACAATAATTAGATTGCATAGTTGTTCAAAACAACAGCAAAATGCACTTTAAAACAGTTTCTTCATACAAAGTATTATTCTCCAGCATTTGCACCGAATCGTGACACAGCGATACCAACATTTCTTTATAGCGGTTAGTAAATAGCAGCTTTCAATTTTCTTTTACTTCAACCTTATGTTTCTCACCATTCTATTAAAACTAAATCTCAGTCAGCATATAATTCGATAACCATTATCTCTCCGCAACTTTAACGAAGAGTTCGTTTTCTCAATAACTATTCCCATCAATCCGCGAGCATTGGAAAAAAATCCCTTATCGGATCACCTGGTATACGCTCATCTGGACAGACCGCGCATGCGCAGTAGATCCGGAATGCTGCAACGATAGGCCCATTAGTCCTGTCGAGTGCAGAGGTCGAGCGTTTCTCTCTTCTCTCTCGCGTGAGCTCGCGGGAGCGCGGAAAATATCTCGAGATCGTGCTCGATACGCGATCCACACGCCTCTCTCGTGAATGTGTATTAAAACGCGGCTGTCACGTTTTATTTCCTTCTTTTCGGTGTGTGTGATGTGTACGAAGCGGCCAACCGATTCGGTAGCCGACTTTCTTTTCTCTACTTCTCTGTTGTGTGTATCGCTTCTTTTATACTGTACGTCGTTGTTGTTATGCCGTTTTTATCCTTTTTTTGATGGGTCGAGTGTGTTTTTCGGCCTCGTGAGTGTTTTGTGTAGGCGAGAAAGTGATTTTACGAATATCGACGGGCTTTACACGCGAGATTAACTATGACGGCAGCCGTGAAACTTTTATCTGGATTGGCCGAGTTCGCCTTGTACCGTCAATAAATTCGGTTACTTTCATATAAGAGGTGAACTTGTTGAAACCTCATGCCATACATTTAAGAAAATAGACCCATATTTGCTACTTTTAAATCGTTTGGAAATTCAGTTTTAAAAAAACCTTCAAAAATTAAAAGTTGTTACTTTTTTAAAATCAAATGTTACATAACTTTTGAAATGCATATTTACCTACTTTATCATACTGCAGATGTTTTGGTAAATACTTAAAATGCAACCTTTTTTACAAAAGTCGATTAACGTCATCGAACGTAGGCGGAACCATCGGCATGAATCCGATCCTATACGGATTTTAAAAAACCAATACATCTTTCGCATTAAAAAAAATATATATATATTTGCATTTACGTAACAGTACCATTAATTTCATTGCATCGATCATCGTTCAGTCCTCGCATTTGAAAAAGCCATTTCAATAAAAATAAAGGAAAAAGGGTGTAAAAAAAAAGTTCCAAGTTTCCCAAGAGTCACCGAACGACCGTTAACCATCGGGGCAAGAGTACATGGCAGTAAAAAAAAACGGCAGCAGCTTTTTATAGGAATTAACAATGCGCTCCACTTAATTTACAGCGTGTGCGCGGCAATAATTGCCAACGCGAGTCTTGGTTTCGAAACACTACACACACACACACACACACAGGTTGCACTCGCATGCAGGTTATGATCTTGAGAATCGTTATTGTTTAGCGATAGTGCGGGTCAGCGGCGATGGCTAGAAGAGACAAAGGATCTTTTTGCGCAAAGGTCGAGTTCGGGGACCCGGTCGCGTTATTTTCCGCGAAGCCTCGTGAGACTCTTTAGCTGCGGCGCTGCGCGCATATATGCGGCACGCGCGTGTCCCGCGATGCCGTAAGATCATCGCGAACTTGAACCGTTTTCTAGCCGAGCAATTGCCGCGGGAATGTTAATTTTTTCTACCGTGATCGGGATCGAATATTTCGAGATAATGAGCGGGTAATTGGTTGAGATCGGGTATTAAACGTGCAGCGTTGAACGCGCGTCTCGGAAGTTTGTAATTAACTTTTGGTCACCTTTTTCGTAATAGGGCTCTTCGCGCCCACACGTTTATCTTTCGCAATTAGTGCCAGGATTGGTGAAAAACGAGTTTAAATTGTAAACTATTAATCTTTTGAGTCGGAAAGCTTTGATTAAATCTATTTTTGATACTGCTCTTGGCATAACGGACCGAGGAATTCGTAATTTTTCAGTTAAAAAAGATTGATATCGGGAACGAAAAGATCGTTTAGCAGAGCCCATAAATCCATTTGTTATCTCACAATTATATAACTGATATCACTCGAAGCGAACAAATATTTTAAAATGTATAATTTAGTCAAGATTATCGAAGGTATTTACGAGAGGGCTGTTAAGATTAATGGTAAACTAAAAACCTGGAATAACTTGCCGTCAATCAAACGAGCAATGGGCAGCAATAAGTTTCCCAGCTAACTTTGCGCAGCGTTCCAAATACTTGGCCAATAATATCTCAAAAGCAATAGGCACCAAGTTTCTAAAATAAAACTGTCTCAAATTCACGATTTACCGCTTCTTTATTATATATATATATCTCGGCTGTGTACAATAATATTCGCGAATTAACCCGCGGCCTAACAAGCCTCGCGCGATAAATCTAGAAAAAAAGTCAATTTACCTATACCAGAACTCGGGGGAGAGACGTAAAAACACTCAGGCACGACTAACGAATGGCTACAAGTTCACAGAGTTCACACGTACAAACGTGCAACACACAACCGCATTGTTATAATTATACCGTGGCTAGCGAAACAATATATATATATACATATACATATGTGCGAGAGAGCCGATGATCAGCTTAACGGGTCCTCCGAGGCTATAGGCGCGCGCATGCGCAACCGCTAATTACGGCGGAAAGCAGCCGATAAAAGTGCAATTGTATACGGCGGCTAATGCGATGGCATAATGATTGGTTCCGTAACAAGAGCTGATCTCCTACACACACATACTTAAATGTATGTGGACGGTTTGTCGAAGGCGAGCGCGCGAAAACGACGGAAGTGTATCGCAGCGAGAAGATTGATGGAAATGCATATCGGGGGGGGGGGTCTCGCTTATATTTTTTTTTTCTGCTCTGTTTTGGATTTTCAATCCGAGCGTAAGTGCTCGCTCCAAACAGCAGCAGCAGCAGCAGCGAGAGAAAGCTGCAGCGAATGAATATTTATGGGGACACGCGCGGCGGTGCGCGCCTCGCTTTTGATTTTATCGCCGATTCCGTGTGCTATGCGGCCGCGAGGCCTCATGCCCGATCTATTAAGCTTCCCTCCTCCCCCTATATACGCGAGATGACATTATTTACGCGTTTGCGCGAGGCGAGAAGACGTGAAAAGACGTGATCTGCATTCGCTCCGCGAGAGATATATAGGCACTCGATGTTCCCCGTTGTTTATTGCGCGCGTCTGTCGGCCTTCTAAGCTTTTTAAACTGGGACAAGCTTAACTTTGATAAAGTTACTTCTCACTTTGCCCCGGAGGTGATGGACAGTTTATGGAGTTTCGTTCGAAAGTGGCTATACGTTTGCTATGTGAAAAGTTGTGCATTTCACGAAAAAGTGGCATTTTTAGCTTAACATTAGACAAGCGAGTTAAGCTGATTTGACATTAATAATAATCACAAAAGTCGGTTTTAAAAATAGATTCAAACGAAGCGGTTTTAACGATTACTCGTTAAGGACATAACGGTACATTAGCTACCGGAATTTCACCAAACTCGTATCAAAGACGCATAAAAGAGAGCAGCAAAAAATGACGATTCTAAAAAGAGGATGGCTTGCGCGAGAGTGCAGTGCACGTAATACAACTGCATCATTTCCGCTGGCCGGACGGTCCT
Organism: Megastigmus dorsalis; assembly: GCA_900490025.1. Lineage (NCBI taxonomy): Eukaryota > Metazoa > Arthropoda > Insecta > Hymenoptera > Megastigmidae > Megastigmus > Megastigmus dorsalis. The sequence continues at coordinate 182,538 of UELU01146966.1, read as the reverse complement.
AAAACTTTTCTTTAATTGTCTGTGAAAGGAAATTGATGCAATTATGCAATTACATAGACGAGGCAAACAAAAAGATTGAGACGTTTCGCGGGGTTGGTATAACTATAAGCTGTATCGAGGAAGTCGAAAAATTGACGAGCCAGAATTGTTTTTCGCTCCCTGGCCATTGATTCCTGAAGCGGTTGAAAAACAAAGCTGGGACAGTCTGTCGGATTGCTGGCTACCGTCTTTCTATTCAATTACGAATGCTAATCTACGTCCCGAACGAGGACGTTATTCAAGCGAACTTTCTTATTTATTTCAGTCGAGTCATGTGTTCGAAGCCATTATTACTGTCAAAGCACCAATTTCCCGATGAGGAATTGAATAATAAACTGTGTTACCAAATAAACTACTCATGCTGGAAATAGTTGATTTTATTCGATAATAAAACAGTTCTCATATATAGTACTCGGTATTCATCTACACGATATTCGACAAAATGGATCTCAAAACACCCACACTCCCACATTCCAAAGCTTAAGAGACGGAATGCAAGCAGCTCTTTCATCAACGCACTCGACGTCGAAAATCCATTGCACCTGCGGCCCCAACTCACGAATCTCGCTCCCCTCGCGCAAAACACATCTTGGAGCCTCGCGCGAATCCAAGAGTTCTCCTCGGAGAGCCTTCGCCACGCCCCTGCTGCTGCACCTGCACGCCCGCAACTTGATATCGATGCCGGCGAGATGCATACAGCTTGCTTAGCTCACACAGAGAGAGAGAGAGAGAGATTAGATTAGAAAGGAGCGAGGGATATCAAAACCGTGTGTGCGTCTGTTATATACCACCGAGTTTATATATCCCTTCACTTCTGCATCGGAGCGAGCGAGTCCGTGTCCTCCGCGAGGTTCGACATACCGCGACTTTGAGCTGAGAACTACACTGACGATGCATGCTATATATGCAACGTCTTTTCTGTACACTGAAAGTACTATAGGATTAGTGATTTGAGTGGTACGGACGACCTACTCTCGGAATAGTACACTCTGAAATTAGCATTTTTCAAATTAGATGGTAAACTCGATTGGTTTTTTTTTTTGTAGTTTTCCCTCGAGATCAAAAGAATATCAACTTGAGTTTTCTCACAATACAAGTCTTACTCGGAATATGCTCCGCGACTTTTCTTTAAGTATTTATATATTTCACTTAGTGTACGTCGTGTCAAAAGCTTGTATTTCTCTACGAAACCATCATAGTTACTAATGGAATGAGCAAGACCGCGTATAAAATTTACTTTAGCAGTTACGTTCTAATAAAATGAGTCTTAAACCAGTTAGTAAACTTATCCACTGTCCGACGACACCCAACTCCTGAACTTTTTACGGATGCCCTTGAAAATCATTAAGGACTCTGCCACGTGACACGTCTGGCCAATAATGTCATGCAGAATTTCCATGGCCGCTGGTCGTAAGAACAGACTGGCACAATGTATACGCCGAGAGCTAAATTAAAGCAGCGAACTTATCGAGTAGCGATATACTTTATTGTTTCGGTACCCCGCGGTGCTGTGGTACAACGGTTCAACTGGCGATAAGCCGATCGGTTACCTACGACGTTAAGAATAGTAATCTGCCGCTATTCGAGTTTCTTTACTGCACACTAAATGCCGCTGCAGTAGCAAATATTTTCTCGTGCGTAAATTTTAAACAAACTCTCTGTCGATTTCTCACGCGTCGCAGGCTTGAAAAAATACGTACCAAGCCGAACGATGAGTTTGACGGACACCGAAGCCCACATCGCATGACCATTTTTAATAAAGCCCTGAATGCATCCACGTCAAAATATCCCGCAGCAGCTCTTATAAAGGAGAAGAAGAAAAAGGAAAACAAGATACAGGGAGCCAGCGAAACGAAAAATAAACCCGGTATACTTACAGAGGATGAAAGCAATCGGAAATTTTTCATCCTCGATAATAAAGTAACCACTCGTAAAAATCGTCGATTGTGAAAAGAAAGAAAAAAAAAAGTGGCAGAAGCCATTAACCTTACGAAAAGTAGCTGGATTACTCTGCACGTATATAACGTGGACACGGATGATACCCGCGGCCACATTGCGTACATACACACACGCGCACACGCAGGAACCATTAGAATTTTATGTGCCGGTTTTTCCTCGGCGCTCGCTTACAAGCCGGCTTTTATATATTCGTATATATAGACTTGCGTGAAAGTACACGCGTCGAAAGCAGCTCGAGCCAGAGAGCCGCGACCCATTTTTCTCTCTCTCTCTCTCTCTCTGGCCGCGCGCGAGGCCTCCAGGCGACGACGAGAACTTGGGCGCACACTCGCTTGCACATTTACACGCACACACGCACACACACACACGCACACTTCCGCCATACCGACGACGTTGCACCTGCCTTGCATCCGCCTCATCGGACCCATTAATTTTCAGATACGAGCTCCACTCTCGTTTGTATCTTTTGGCTTTCTTGTTTGCTTTTGTATGTATATATATATCCGTCTGTGTGTATACTTTCTACAAAGCGAATGAGCGAGTGTCGAAGACGTTTTGTGTTGTGTTTTAGATCGGGAACTGGCGATGACACGAGATTAGGAGAGCTGTGTGTTATCGGTGTTTGGATTGCTTGTGATCTCGAGATATCCGTTTCCATTTGAATGCTATAGCCTGTTATAATGTGTCATTCCGTGCGTGAGTTTTGGACCTTTTTTGAGAATTCAAACTATCGCGATATCGTAAATAGTTCGGTATTCTCTATGTAACTATCGTTTTAATGGGGATTTATCTTCAAAGCAGAAAGCAAGAATTTTTCTCTTAGTTTTTATACGTAGGGCGAGCATTAATTTTAATGCTTATTGCAATTTCGCAATTTTATTAATATTTTTAAAACGCAGAGAATTTCTATTGTCTTTAACAGTTACATGAACGATTAGATCTGAGAGCTCGTAAAAAGCAATTAAATTTAGTGCAATAATATAACTGTTTTTAGTACAGATCAAAATCAAATAAGCAATAATAATACTTTTTCAATCGAGCTATATTTACGAGCTCAATTCGACAAAAGGAAATTAAATAACGATAAAAATTTGTTTTCAAGATTATTTGCAATAGTAATTGAGGAAATAATATAAAAGCTACAATGACAGTTTAATCAATATGCTTTTTTTTTTTGCTTTCGTTACAATTATGTATTTTCGTTACATCAATCGGAGTAGTGTAATTTTAGTGCCTGAAATAGAAATTGAAATGGTTTGCACACTGGAGCAAGTTTTCACTTTTTTCACAAGTGTCAAAACTTTCTTCAATGAATTACCAAATATTCTTCTCAAAATATCCATTACTCGCTATACACAAGTTTCGAAGAAATAATTTTATCGCACTCGTTTAAAAGTAAACGCGACACTATAAATTAAATTATCAAAATACGTTCCAATTTAAAAGAGCAATAAAAAACGGAAAAACACAATGGAAGAATTAGAATTAACAGCGTAATTAGAATATCATTGAAGAAAATCACCTTTTTAATAATGTAGAAGTGCAAACTAAACGGTACACAGACAACGAGCCTCGCGCGCGCGCATTAGCATAAGTAAAAAGAAACGAAGATCGTTAAAAGTTCCATTGACGCTGTCAGGCAAAACGCGCGCTCGCGCATAGATACGGCCGCACAAGAAAACACGATGGTATACAAGAACAGCAGAACAGGCGAGTCTTAGAAACGAAGGAGGATCGAAAACTAGAACTAGAGAGGAGATATGTATATGTGTGTGTGTGTGTGTGTGTGTGTGTGTGTGTGTGTATAACGAAAATGCAAATGCGCCGCGGGTATAATTTATACAAACGGTGCGCGCGCATGTATATAATGTATCGGATGATATATGGAGCACTCGACGCTTCGTGTGCCAATTAAGTCAAAAATGATAAACGAAATCTGTCGAGCTCTGGGTACGTACGTATACAAGCTTATCTCGTCTCTGCGCTCTCGTCAAAACAGGAGAGACTTTCATTTAGCCTCGTGGCTGCAGCCGCTGCGCGCGGAAAAATCCGATGATGAAAAGGAGCCGTGGGCCGAGAGACGTATATGAAAAAGTGCGCCCCCGTTAATCGAAAAGAAAAAAAAAAACAGATTGTGTCGAGGCGCTTTTTCCAAGTTAGATATATATATACACGCAATTTCCATTTTCTAGGTGTGGATCCAGCGGTGGATATGGGGCAGGACGTTGTATATATATGGCCGTTGGCGAATCGAAAGTTGCCGCGGAGCTTTCAAAAGCAATTGCGCGTATCAAAATGTGTGCAAGTTTTGGATTTTTTTTTTGAGGGGGCTTCTTGTTAGATACATAAATTATGGTGAAATGTGCCGGAAAACTACTGAACCTTATTAGCAAGAGTAATGAATCTTTCACACTATCATGTAGAAAATGTATTCGTTGCTTATCAAACGTGTACAAGTACATACAGTTTGAATATTTTCATTTTTGAACTAAACATACACATATCAAAATATTTGAAATGCATAGATTATAGGTGATCGATCGGAAGCTCGATATAAATTATAAATTTTCGACCAACCGACTCGTCGCATCATAATCTCCCAATAACCCAACGAATCGTCGATGTTAGAAATTCGCATGGCTACATCACTCGTCCTTTTTCCGCCGTATCTCTCAACTTTGCTAACGTGTCGCACGCTCGTGCTGACAATCGCGCGGCATTCAAGCTCACACACACGCACACGTATCGATACATATATATATAAGCGAGTCGATTTCACGCGAGAGCGAGACAGGGAAACGAATTTAAATGCGCTTGCAGCAGCGCATGCCTTGATGGCGAACGTTCACTTTCCCCTCGATGCATGTGCAGCACAGGCGCCGACGACGCCGCTCCTCGTTTTTCTCTCTCGATGCTCTTCTTCTCCTCCCGCCGCCGCGCGCTTTTGTATATACCTTTTCTTATTGGCATCGGAGGCGCGCGCGACTAACGCAGCTACCATCTTATATATACATACCAGTTTCTTACCTTCCCCTTTTTCCTTTTTCCTTTGCAACCTTTCGTTCTGCCGATCGCCGACAGGTTAATTGGCTGTTTTTTCCTTTTTTCTTTTTTCTTTTCACGATCTTCGCGCCGAGACGCACGAAAGTATAGCCGCGATGTCTGTGCAAGTGTGTGTTACCGATGATGGCGAGACGGAAATGACGCGTTGCTGCGGCGCATCGATATATATCCTCTAGTCTGTTGTGACAGCTGATGGTATGAAATTTACTCTCTCGGTACATCCGATAGCGATGCTCTGGGTTAACTTACTGGATGAACATTGGTTTTGTATAAAAAAAGCGCGGATGGCCATGCGATTCTCACGCTGTCTCGGAATTATTTGAAGAGTATTAAAAAAAAACCATTAAAAAGAAAAGGAATGCTCTGGTACAGTTATGTTTTAGCCAACAGGAAATAAGCAGCGTATAAATTAATGCTGGCGAAAATTATAGAACGTATTAGGATAATCGTCATTCTAAAGACAGACTTTTCTCCATTAATCCGAAAAATTATATACAATTCAATATTATTTATTAAAATAATGGCCAAAGTTATGAGATTTTAATGCTCGAAATAATTTAGTGTTACATGTGAAAAATTTAGCGTAGCCGATTTAGGGATAATTATATATATGGTGCACCGGGGCGCGGGCTACCGACGTTTTAAAGGCTGAAATGATTTATTCCTTTTCATTATATAATAATAGCAAAAGTGTATGCAAGAAAATTTTCATGTACTGATTATTATGTTAGATAATTAACAAGATTAAGTTCAATATTTGGTACAGCTTTTGCAACACAGTTTGTCTCTGCAAGATTTATTTATTGTTCGTTTAGAAAGTACGTACCATTCGATAATTTAATCGATATCCTCGAATGTCATTACTGATAAATACCCCGCAAGCATCTTAAAATTCAACTTTCTCAGAAAAGTCGTAATGTGATTTTCGGAACCCAGCCCATTATACAAATTTATAATAATAAGCCGCGATGGCTTTTCGCGTACACTCGGTAGGCCGTTAAAGCGCGTTTCGCATATATACACCCGGCAATTTTGCATCTCTCCTTCTGCGAGCGGCCCAGCAAATAATCAACTTTCAATCGCGCGTCGGGGCAAAACCGAGCGACGAAAATCATCCTTAATTCACGGGCAACGATCGCGACTCGCCTCGCGGCGTTATACACACCGACCGAACGTAAACACCGAATATACGCCAAATCTAAATTTACCATTTCGAGGAACTGCGCGCACAGGTGTACAATCATCGTTGATATTAAAAAACAAAGTCAATTTTTTTTCGGCTTCCGCTCTCGCCTACATAATACAATAAAGCCAAAAAGACGAGCGAGGAAGATGAAGAAGAAGAAGAAGAAGTAAGTTGAGCCGCGCGGCCAAGTGCACGGCTTAATTGCACCTTGGCGTTTTTAATGCCGGAAGAAAGCATCGAGCCGCTGCTGGTGCTGCAGTCGCGCGCGGAGTGAAATCGAGGAATACTTTTCGGAATGTCTCTCGTCCCTGGTGACTGTTTTATATACGAACGAGCGCCGGCGTACGCCGCGAGAATTCGAACCGTAAAAGCATTTGGAGATTATCTCGCGCGCGCGGCTGATACACATTTCTTATTGCTCGCTCGCCTTCTGCGCCTTTATGATTAATTAGCCGGAGCGTGAAATTGTACTCGCGTCGATCCTATACCGGCGGCCAAGTAGGACAAACTTCCACTTTGTCAGTTTTACATTGTTCGCGATCCGTGAGTTCGATACAGTTTTACAGATTCACATCTCGTAATAGAAATCGTAATGAATGGGCGCCATTCGTATAGTATCCGGCCGATTGGTTTTGCAGTGCTAAATTAATTGTTCGCCGATAACAGGCCTCTGATAAACGGGCCTTTCAATTACGATCACTGCCGATTATTTATACGCGAATTGCATGGATTAGCGTATAACGTCTTATTTATCCATAAGACTGACGCGAGGGAATATACATGTGATTTATGCCGAGATCGTATATATCGATTCGCGGAGAGTTCGCATCGGCGATATATGGAACTCGCGCGTTCCAGCTAAAACTAATCAAGTACAGATAATTTAACGTTTCACGATCGTTTTACGGTGCGTATATGCTTTTCAAATTTATTCGAACGATCCTAAAGAAGCCTAGGTATATAATGAAACTTTATCGGCGGTTTTATACCCGCGAATGAATTCGATATTGTATCATTAGAGTGGAAATTATTTATGCAACTAATGTAGCCCGAGACTAGCGGCGAAAGCGCGCACAGTGCGCTTTTATTGTTTACACGGGAGTATTCGTTAATTACGCAGAAACGAGTTCCGCGGAGATAATATATTTTACTGGAAATTATTCTCATTTAATATCATGAGCGCGCGGGACGGTTTTGTAATGAAATGCCCCTCCAGACGAGCGTTAAATACCCGAGCGGATTAGGAATATTGCTTTACAGCTCGCGTTACATTATTTATGCTCCTCTATATATATATATATATCTATTAAGTATACGGAAGAGAGCATAAAAGTCGATGAATTGATAAAGTTGAAAAGGAAATACTCGTTTCGATTTGTAGTTAACCTCGGTGTACTTGGCCTTACGGAATTCGCAGACGAACGCGAGACCGAACTTCCCGATATAAGATCGTACAGGAATCGACCAAATACCAATTGATGCGAAAAAATGCCTGCTTCCAAATTAAGTACATCGTACTTAACAAGTATTAACTGTTATCTCGATAGGAGTATACCTCAGGGTAACTGTGGGAACGAACCTTATTAATAATACGATTGACCACCCAACAACCCAAGAATAATAACAATCACACTCGGACTCAGCTCAGAGCAATAATACGAACCGCTTGCGTCGACAGGGCTACGAGACACTGAGCAAGGGCAAGAAGTCCTGGAGCGTGCGACTGGGTCTGTCGCGCGCCTCGGGCCAGTCTCAGCGTCAGGACGTGGCGGCCGGGGTGGTCCACTCGGCGAGCAAGCATTACCCGCACGGTGGCAACGGGGGCGGCTGGGGAACCGTGAGCGGCGGCAGTGTCCTCGCCCAGCAGGTGATCTACGGCGAGCCATGGCTGTACGGTACGGTGCGCGCCACCAGCTCGAGATCATCCTCCGGAGTGGGCGGCGGGGGTGGACACATGGCCCAGCTGTCCCATCATCACGGAGCTCCGGTCCTGTTGGTCTGCTCGTGTCCGGACTTTCTCAGCGGCACCGCCAGGGACCTCGGCAGCAACTGCAGGAAGTGCGGTGGACACAGGCTCGCTGGTCTCGCGATCGGGGGCACTTGTCGCATGCCCACCACTACTGTCAGGGCTAGACCTAGTCTGGCGGGTGAGTACACGTGCACGCATACGTTTAAAAAAACATTCTGGCTTTTATTATGCTTACTTTCATATTATATTAATTGATTAATGTCAATGTACGTAAGAAGGGATTCACTCGGATCGTATGGAATAAATTCAATGTCCCAAAAGAAGCTGGAAACAACCGAGTCATACTTTGATAAAATTGATTCATCATCGCGCAAAATTAGATTTGAGAGAAGAGAAAGAAAGTTCCGAGGTCGCGAACAATCTCGACTGATAGCCACCTGCTGTAACAGCCTCGTTTCTTATGACGATATAATCACGGATATAATAAGAAGGAAATTAATGCGAGGATTTAATAACGATTCGCGTATTAGAAGCGATCTTGAAGCAAATCTTAAAAGTCACGATAAAAGCGAAATAGGCATCGATTATAAACTCCGAGTAAGAATTTCGTTATATTTCAAGCAAAACCGCGTTCGCCGCATCCAACGCCAATAAAGAAAACTCGCCGCATTTGCATGTACAAATAATATCCATACAAACGCCGTGCAAATAATGCCGTTAACTCTTCCACGTGCATAAATCCATAATTAACCGTTGACCGGCTGTGCACCATTGATTATTATAACGCGCGCGCGTCTCCTCCCCATAACTAACGCGCGTAACATAGCAAATAACAATGTGCGCGGCACCGCGAAGAAAGTCTTCGCCATTGAATTTTCACCAAGGCATCCCCACGACTTCTGCGTGTGTGTGTGTATATATATAAAGTAAATATTTATACCGCAGCTTCGGCGCAAAGTATATACAAGCTGTGTGTACACAGATATAACTTTCACCGGCATGCACTCCTCGGGATTCTGTGTGTAGCTGTCGTGGGTTGCTTGTACGCGGAGTTTCGCGAGACCGAGAGAGGAAAAGAAAAGCGCCGTATATAATATATCCGCGTTTTGTCGCGATTCGCTGGAGCTGTAATTCAATCTCGATCGGCTCGCGCGTTTATTAGCCGCGCGAATAAATACTTGCTTAATGCGACGATTAATAACTGCCGGAGAATTCACTGAGCTTTGCACTTGCTCCAATGCACATTCTATACTGGAATTCATTATTTGAATCATAAATATTAATGATGCTTTGGCTATTGGCAAATAAAAGAACTCGAGTGCTTTGTGGATGACTTTGTCTTTGCTTAGAATACACTTGTTTGAACTAATCGCTACTCAAACAATACCATCATTCGCAGGATTGCATCTTCGTTAAACGAATCTGAGCATTTTAGAAAATGTTTTTAAGCATAAATATTATGGTCATTTCAATAAAATTCGCTGTACTTAAATGTCCATCTTCTCAAGCGTGAAATTAAACAAACGAAATTCAATTATTTTTAAACGAATTACACCATTCAAACACGTTTTTACGACTAACGGTATACTTAAAAAGTTTTTCTCCAAATTCATTGAAATCCGTTTTTCAATAACAGCCGTTGTTTCAAAACGTAAATAAAATAAAACTCAAGAGTTTCTCAATTGTCTACAATTTATTCATCGTAAAAATTAAGAAGCTATACAAAGTATTTGCATCGTAAAAGAGAATGTCTTAATACTGCCCCAAATACTTAACAAAAACATGTATCAAAAAGTCGAACCCCCGAAATTTTGCTGCAGGAATGCTCAAGTCGACAGTGGACGACCCTTACGATTTGATGCGGCGCAATCGTCTGTTGGAGCCACGATCGCGGGCGCGAAGTATTTCGCCGATGCGCCAGGCTAATCAGCGCGACATACGCAGCCAGAGCGTCGTGCGATGCAATCCGAACAAGGACAGGAGTGGCGTCAAGGTGGCGACTGTTGAGCCAATGTCCAGGACCGAGTGGTTCGATTGTCCCGTTTCCAGTCCAAGTTCTGGTCCGGGACCCGGAACCGATCGTCTACTCGACGACAACTCCAATCAATCGGTACGTGAATCAATTTTTATATGCGAGCGAGTTTTTCTCGAATTCATTAGATCTTTATGGGTCTGTGGCTATAAAATTGAGCGGTTAACCATGATTAATGGCTTGCCTACATCGACAGGACGTAGGTAGTTTTTGCGTGACGCGATTCAATAGCTTTAATTGATTTACATTTCGAGCGCATTAAGGTTATTGATGGGTGCTCTACAAAAATATGCAAATCCTTGTTTGGCTCTTCTTCAATCCTTTCGAAAAATAAAACAGAACGGTTTAAGCTCTTGATATAATAAGGATCTTACGTTTTATTAAATTTTAGAATACCAAGCAAACGACTAAGATTAATTTCCTTCATTAATCCACGATGCATTAAAATTATTCGGGTTCCAATATGACGTCGCGAAAACTTGAAAAGAGCCTTTAATAATAAACGCAAATCTAACTTGTCAAAAATCAAAATCGAACAGTCGGAGGTGAACCAGAACGACTGGACCACTACGAAATCCTCAGCGCCACAGGATCTGGCGACTCTACGTTCCACACCTGGACGCATAGTCCGCCTGCCTAACCACAACAGCAAGTCCAGAAGCTGGCAACCCTCGTCCTCGCAGTCAAAGGTAGAGGAGGAGACGAGCAGCACGACAACCTCCACCAGCAATGACTCGCGCAAAAGCATCCTCGAGTGCGACGTCAATCCATACCTACTCCTCAAGAATCAACAGCAGCGAAGCGCCTCGAGCAAGGACGAGGACGACCTGAGCGACGATCTATCGGACAATGCACTGGAGCTCGATCTCCATCAGTCCACCAGCAGCAAAAAATCCTCCTCGAATCTCTTCGATCCCTCCAAAGTCAAGTCGATCGAGAGGATACCAAACAGGAGTTCGGTGGCGGCGATCGGTGGCCAGAGGATCCGAGTGTTCAACGAGCCTCGAGAGCCGAGCGACGAGGAGGAGGGCCAGATGCCGCTACAGCCAACTCTCACCAGGATACCCATTCCAAAGATATCGCCCAAGAGACCGCCCAGAAGACTCAAGGAGGCCAAAAACGTGCTCAAGAGTATACTCAAGAGGGCCGACAAGTCACTCTTCGCTGAGCCCAAGCGCAAGTCCGTCCTCTTCAACGTCGACAATGTGATTCTGGCGCCAGAGAAGCCCGTCGACATGTGCTTAAGGTAGTCTATCACTATTTCCAACGATAACGCTCTTGAACCGCTCAACCAACTAATATATAAATAATCTATTTTATAATCTGTAATGTTTCTGTCACAGTCCACAAAGGAAGACCAGTAAGTCATCGATGGCCTCAGCGAAGGAATCTCCATGCCTGCACGACTCCAAGTCCGGCGAAATCGAATCAGTTGTGAGCGAGTCACCGATCGTACCGGAGGAAGTGCAGGTGGAGAGGCCACACCGGTTCATCACAATACCGAACATCAAGAGCTACAAGCAGCCACAAGCACCTCAACCTCCTGTCCAGGAAAGAGCTAATCGACAGGTTCCCGAAGCCAAAATCGTACCTAGAGTCAAGAGTGTGCCACCGATCGAGAAGATCAAGATCGACAAGTTCGTTCCTTCCAAGAAGCAACAGCTTCAGGACCAACATCATCAGCAAAATCGTCACAACCAAGACTCGACCGCCTTTAACTCGCAGCAGAAAATCGTGGAGGAGCTCGAGGTGAAGGAGAAGAAGACCACAGTGGACGCGAACCGTGCGAGTATCGAGGAGCCGGAAAAGAACAAGATAGGGCCTTTGCAGGCGAGTATCGTGGCTGAGCCGGAAGTGGAGGTGGAGAAAACAGAAGCTAAACTGGAGTTGGAGCCGAGAAATATCAAGGCTATCGCCGTTGACGAAAAAGACATGATCGACAAGTGCGAAGGTAAGAAGCCACAATTTCTATGATATTTTATTCTTTATATATTTATATTTACGAGATCGTTTCTGTATAGCCAACGTCTAAATAAAATTTTCCACTAGTTTGTCGTTAGATTAGTGACAAAATTACAGAGAGTTGACGCTAAAATATATGACAAGTGTCAGAATGTCTAATGGGACAAAATAAAAGTGAAAGTGACACACGGACAGATGAAAGTACCTATTATCAATAACGAGCCCCTCACTTTTATTAAATAAATGAGTATTATTATACGTACATATTTACAAAACTATTTAAAATCGTAGCAATACAGGATTGCCGATTTCCTTTTAAAAGAGGCTAAAATATCTACATATAATATGTATATAGTCACGAGTCGAGCACATTTATAAATACTTCAGCTTTAATTCTTTATCGTACGAAAAGAAACACGGGAGGAACGAGTTTTTGGAATGCTAGTTTTTTCGAGACTGCAGTCGCCCAAAAAGTCCCGACCGGAGATACGCGTTTGAGAGAAAAAAAGGGAAGCGCGAGCAAGTAGCAGAGGGAAGAGAGAGAGAGAGAGAGAAAAAGCGACATCCTCTCTCTCTCTCTCTCTCGGCGCCGACGACTATGCTAATTTTCTGGGATAAACGAACCGTTAACTGGTACGAGCCCGTTATCAAGGTCTTTGGACTTTTGAAAAAGAAAAATTACTTCATCGCCAAGGATAGCCACTTCTCTCCCTGCCGATGCTTATATAGTTCGCGCCGCTCGCACAACCCGATACGTGTACTCCTATATGTGCCTTTATTTAACGGTGAAGTGTAACAGCTTTATATATTTATAAGTCGGCGCTCGTCCGCGGAATCTATTTTCATCGGATTATATACGGCGAAAAGTTGCATAAGTTGCACAATGATTAATTAAGGTTTGGAATATAGCGCACGTGACTCGCTCTCTCGGGGCGAACAATTAAAATTTATATATACGCGCATTTTCAGTTTTATCGCCGCCGCGCAAACCTCCGACAGCCTGATTTTATACGGCATTTAATTAGTGCTTTACGAGGGAAAAAGGCAGAACGAGCACGTTTGCGAACACGTTTATATTTTCATAAAATGTAGAATTTTGTACGTCCGTAGTGGGGGAAAAATCGGTTTCTTTACTGGCCACACATTTAACGATGCATTAATTCTCTGTAAAAACAAAATAAACAATTTTACGCTTATTCAAATATTTTTAGTTTTTAATACTGACTCACGCGGGGTCTTGGGTGAAAAAAAATTGTGTAGCGAGAGAAGCGAGTTTTTATTTTTTGTATACACTCTGCCATTTACATACTTTTAATATTCCGAACAATCGCATGAAATATTCGCTGCTCAGTTTGAGTAATGCACGCGGACTTGCGACAGATTAAGATTTATAAAATATTCATAGAGTATGACAATTTATTTATTTTTTTCACGCAAGCAAAATGTCTTACTTAAGAAAAAAACAGAAAGTTGTAAATGCAAGGACGAGATATATAAGCTTTTGCATAAGATGAAAGTGAATTTAGTATTTATTAAAGTGCAGTTATGTATATATATATATTTGCAGCAAAGAAAAAGAGAATTATGCGCTGTTATAAAAAAACGAAGCAAAGAGACGTTGAACGTTTATAATTGTGATGTTTTCTCCTTTTAATCGCAACTTTATAAATCATCGAACGCATAAAGCAGGATACAAGCAGTAAAAATAAATTATCACTCGAATGAACTGCTGAAGCTCGAAAACTAATTATCAATAAATAAATGAAATTTACACTCGATCAAATGATTCTTCCCTAAACGAACCTATAACGAATCGCCTACGAAAATAAATGCAAACGCGCAACATCTCCCATACCTATCCCTATAAATTACAAGACTCACCGAAACCACATAAAAACTCTCGCAAGCGCCCGGCGTGCAACCGCAGCTAAACCGACATATAATTCCTGCCTAACATATCCCCGGAGCTCTCGAAAAAAAGGGGGGAAAAAAAAATCCTTACCAACACGGCAGATCCATACGCTCGGATATATCTCCGCGCCGTACAAACTCGGAAGTTATCCAAGCTGGCAAAGCTGCAGAAGCGGATATCATAAGGTCAGGGTCAACGAGCTCATTTCCCTCCCTCCCGCTGACTACACACATACACACAGAGACAGACAGAGACAGGAGATCGCGGCGCACTTGATAACGAACGAAAAAGAAAGACCAAATCCGCGCTCCTCAACGAGACATAAATCTCGCGGCTGCACATGAATTAAAAGCGTATATAGCGAAAGCTGCTGCTGCTGCTGCCGTTGCGCGTATGTGATGTGTGTGTATATATATAAATGGAGGGGAAGAGAATATTTTCTAGTCTGCGGGTTTATTATATACTCGTGTGTGGGAAAAGGATGGTGTGTGTGTGTGAGGCTGCGGTGATCGCGCGAGAAAGGTTTTCTAGCCTGCGCGGGTGCACATATCGTGAGCACACACCGATGCTAAAGTTCGCGCTCGGCTCCTCCGGCAGTGTTGCGCAATATTCCAAAGGCAGCGCTGGGATTATCGGGTAAAGGTGGATCTTTTTCTTTTTCGCGACTGGAGGTGAATGTTGGGTCGGTACCCCAGTTCGCTTTGTGTGCGCTTGCGGATGATCATTCTGTACATATATACCTATGCAGACGCTTCGTGCGGCTCGACTTTTGTTTAGAATGCATTCGCGAGGATATATACGTTGTCTATCGCAGGACAAGTATAGTAATTTGTCCCAAGGAATTTCAATTTCTAGTCTCTAATTCTGCGAACATAAAAAAAAAAGATGCATTCTAGAGGATCAACGAACTCGAGTACTTCCAATGTCAAGATGCGTTCCCATTGCATAAGAACTTTAAAAAGAATAAGAAAAAAAAAGAAGAAAACAAGAAAACCAGCGTCTCTCGACCTAAACGCACATTTAATCCGCGACTCAGTCCCATAAACTGAGCCTTCCTCATTTTCTCCCCTACACACAGAGCCAACAATCGCCGTAGATCAGAGAGTGAGTGAGAGAGAGAGAGAGAGAGATAGGGAGAGATCCGAAAATTCCACGGAAAGCTGCATTCGCAAATTACGCGAGAGCCGACATACAGCGAAATTACTTAATCGTAAACAAATCCTCGTTAAAAGATATATACGCGGAGATTTAGCTGGAAATCATAAACATCGCGTGCCCGTGTATTACATCCAATCAGCGACAAGACTCCTTTTACAAGCTCTATGGCGCATACAAGCCCACGATATATTTATACACACGTGTGTCTGTGTCTCTTTCTCTCTCTCTCTCTCTCTCTCTCTCTGTATCTGTGTGTGTACGTGTGTGTGTGTGCACACGTACATAGACGAATCGCTCGGAGGAAAGTGAGCGCGTGGGAAAAGCGCCAATCGACGAAGCCGAGATAGAGAGAGAGAGAGAAAGAGAGAGAGGAGGTCTAACACGCCGTGACAATGCCTATCTCGTCTCTCTCTCTCTCTCTCTCTCTCTCTCTTTCCTTCTGCCTCTCGCTTAGACTCTACGTAGAAGTTGTTGCTCCTGCTGCTGCTGTAGCTTCTAAGGCACGTCGTATTATATGCCCCGTACAAGGTTCGCGTCGCTCGCGAGTCTGCGCCTCGATTTATCACGGTGTCTCTCTTTCTCTCTCTCTCCCTCTCGGTTACTTAATATATATACCTTCTAATTTCTCCTTATGCATCGCGTATATACGTGCGTGAGCTTGCCTTGCTATTTTCAGGGCTTCTCTTACGACAGTTTTTCGCGCGCACTGCACGAATCCGCTGAGCGAGATTCAGTGGAGGTTCGAGAAAACAATCTATCATTTCGAATTCTCTAAATAAACAATAATATTTTATTATTTTAAATATTCCAATTCTATATATTATTTCTAAATTTACTTAAAATATTTGTAATTTTCGTAAGTCTGACGAAAGGATATATACAGGCAGAACTAGGATTCAATCAAAACCAAGTGGATTACTTTCTAATTGAAATATACCTTTGATTATTTTTGCGCGTTCTCTTATCACATCTATATATAAATATCAGAATCGTGCAGCAAGTATATAAGGTCTCAAATACAATTTCGTTTCCCATCCACGATAGAAAATCCTTAAAAATAACCAATCCGTATACACTTCATAAGAATCCCGTAACGATAGCAAAAGAAAAAAAAAAGTCCTGCAGTAACGTCCGGGCCGTTCGACAATGCGCTCGTTATGGGCAAAGCAGCAGCAGCAGCAGCAGCACAATAGAAAGAAAGAATTCATCGAGCGCGAAAAAGCGTCGCGCGGTTAACGACTCAATTGCACGCGATAATCGCAGCTGCAGCCGCATGTGCGCGTGTGTGTAGCAGTCGCCAAGGTAAGTTTTATCGGCTGGAACGGATGTGCGCGGACCGTTTTATTGGATCGCTATTAAAGCAGCTGTTCGGGCTCAAGTTCATGTATATAGAAGCGCCGGTGTGTGTCGGTTAATCGCCGCTGGCCTCTTTAGGGGGATCGCTCGGAAAATCAGGCGGGTTATTTCGTTTAGATTGTTTTATAACGAGAGGGACGGGAAGTCGCGTGGGTTATATTGAGTTTTTTCTTACTTGAGATAAGTAGAAAGAGGTCGGGGTTCGGTCGGACGCGATTCTTTGATAATCGGGTAGTTTCGAGGTGTAGAAAGTCTTTTTTTTATTTCTTTCAAAGCCTCAATTTTGCATTATACGCATGCAAATGTACGCCCAGCTAAAATCGCCCGTTAAAACTTTGCGCCCATTTCACTGCCATTAAGATTATTTATATAGAAAGTTTTTCATGACTCTATTCGGTATACACACTTTCCAAGCATGTATATACGATATTTTTAATTTAGCTTCCGAAATTGCCGAGCTTAGGTATGTATAAGCCGGCACTGAATTTTCCTGCCGCGAGTAAACGTCGCTTCTGCCTGGTGTACATAAAGAAGGAGGTTAATTCGCGGAAAAAGTATCGTGTCCCGTCACGAAAATGTAATGCCTCCCGTCCGCGAACAATTAAGTCGTTAAAGAGGATCATTGGCTTCCCGTCGTCGGCGCGCCATCAACTGTCGTAAATCAAAGTCGAGATCGAAAAGAGGATCGGGACACACAGCAGCGAACAAAAAATCACACGCTCTATATACTGGGAAGAGCTGTTCGTCAAATTAGATCTGCATTTAGAGATATGAAGTATATTTTGGTGCTTGGGTGTGTAATTCTTTTGTTTCTTTTTACTTTTTTATGAAAATGAAAGTCTTTTGACGAATTGTTTCTCCATCTCTTTATGCGATATTAATTAAGATATAGTTTAATTGTTTAGAAATCTGAATTTTTTTTTCTTGCAAACACTCGATTTCGTAAATTTTTTACGCCTACTTACCAACAATATAATACAGTATTACAATAGCTAAATATTCAATCATTGTGAAAAGTCCATTATCAAAGAAAATACTCCGTTTAAAATGCAATGTATGAAAAAAACGATTTCCTCTTGCAGATCAAAAAACGAAACCACTTTAACGAATCTCGATCCAACATTATTTTCAAGCCATCCCAACGAAATTCCACGTAACATTAGCAATCGTTATATCGCACGTATGCGCGACTGCGTTCTCTCTTTCTCTCCCTGAACTTCAACTATACGCGCTCGGAGTGCCTCTGGATAGATATTCTTTTTCGCAATTACCATAGGCCACGTGCACGCGGCGGCAGTGTCGTGTTGTCGTCGCCATAGACGCTTGATGACTTCCGCCCCGAGCTTCCGGTGTAAGTGCACTTACCGCGACAGTCGTTTTCTCGGCAAACTCAATTTGGATTCGTCGCTGTCCCCTTCGACGATTTACACCGGAATTCATTTGCCGCGACGCTGTTTGTTCGCTCCTGCGCATTTTCTCCGACTTTTAATTAGAACGCGTACATGTGTGCGTGTGTGTGTGTGTGTGTGTGCGATGGTGGCTTCCGCAAAAAATGAATACAAGGTCTGAAATTTTTATCTTTCAAAATTGTGCAGTTGAAAGTAGTTGTGGCAAATGGGTATTTTCTTAACATTTGAAAACTTGTTTGCAATATATCTTTCTATTCGGTCTACTCGAGCAAAAGTACAAAGTCAAAGTCCAGACACTCGAACGAATCACGACTGAAACAGCGTTTAAGTGGTTGCAATACGTTTTAGCGCAAATTTTAACTCCTTTTTTTATATATATCCACTCTAATTTACCCAAGCAAAAATCACTTAAAAAAACTAAACATTTGTATTTAAAAATTACATAATTCCTCAGCTGGCGAGCTCGTAATGCTTTAGTTCGCGAAGGTGTTCCATTTCGCGTTAATAAAAAAACAGTCCCTCCAAGTTTTTCGCAAAGAATGTGCAGGGAAACATTTGCATAATATTCAAATATATACCGAGAGCGCGCAAAAATTTATAGGGTGTGACTGCAAACATTTATATTGTCTTTTATTATTCCTCGTTACGCGCAGCTTGCGCACTCCTTATATTTTTTTCTCATATACCTTCGACTCGATTTACTAATGTTTATAACGTTTGCAACGATTACCGTATAGACGCTAGCGATTTGCATAATGCAACAGCGGCGTATAATTGAACGATCGATTGGCGAAATTGAGCGATTTAATAAAAGCAGATTCCATTTTAACCATAATATATACATGGAACGTTTCTTTCGGCCCTCGAGCGCTTTTTAACGCCATATCCATAATTACCCGTTTTTTCAGCATTCTTTCGCGTTTTCACTACTTCGCGGTCTGCATTGCGCTAAACTCTCTCGTCGGCATTTGTTTTTTTCGCTCTCGTTTATAAAAAAAACGTATTCCGCAGCTTTTGTCCCGGCTTGTAAGTCAGTCATACATATAGACGTTTTCCATTACTCCTCGAGAGCTCATTCTTTTTTTTTTTCCCCTTTGACTCGCTGGCTGCTGCTGTGTTTCACAAAACCAATTTGTGCGCCGGTAACGATCGGCCGACTCTTTTTCTTTTTTCATTTGCTGCCGCAATGGGAGAGAAAAAAAGGTCGGTTAAACCGTAAATTGAGAACTTTAGCGATGTTTATTTTGCAGTTGAGCGCATAATTCACCCGCATTGTTTGTATTAATTGATTTCTAAAGTATATATATAAATCTATTTATACATTAGAAAGGATACATAATATGTTGCTCTCAACTAGTGGGGTGGAAAAGAAAACTTGACGACAAATGAACGATGCAGTTTTCTATACATACACGAAAAAGAAAAAGGATAGACACTCGTTGAGCAAAGGAAAAGCTAGTGCGTATCGAGGATTTCACGCGGGCGCTTCAATTTGAATATAAAAAAAGGCATCGAGCGAGCCAGTGCGCTCTGGCCGCGTGATTACAATAACGACGTAGCGCTCTGCTTACCGCTTATAGGAACAAAATTTCACTCCGCCGCGCCAAAATCGACAGTATATGAGTACACGCAGCGAAACTTTCATATTATCCAAAGGCGTGTACGAACGCGGCTAATAGGCTAAATTTGATTTTACATATTCCAGGATTGACACACGCGAGTCCTTCGCGCGCTGAGTTTCTCCGACTTCTAATGAATCGAGGCGTTTCTTTGTTTTCCTCCGCGGCATATAATATGTATATACGTGAATTTGACAAAGGCGCGCCTAATGAAATGTATAGGAAAGAGATGATTGTCGCCCGAGTTTTCTCGCTTACTTTTTTTTGCGACCCATTGTTTCTGTACACATATATGTACATGGGAGGGAAAAATTCGTACGAAATATTGTAATTTTTATTGTGGACTCGTTAAGGTTTACACCGCGGCCAATTTACTATACGCTACTCTCGCCTAATTTATTTTCTAATTACTTTGGAATATCACCACTTTTTTTTTTTTTTGTTCATTCTTTCTTCCCAATTCGTATAATCTCTGCACGCATTGCTGACGCTCGTATATCATTAGCGCGGCTCTTATATACATTCGTGCTATAATAATAGTACACACTTCAAATTGGGAGATTCTAATTATGATCTCTCGAGAAAGTGTTTCTTTCTTTCAAATGTCATGGATACCGATTTACGCGTGACACTTTTATTGCTTCCTTTTACCTTTGAAATAAGAAAGATGTATATATATATATTTTGACTATTCGTATATATCCGGTAGATTTGATATTAGGAGCAACACGGCGAAGCAGAATTTCCCCATATACCGTAACATATAGACAGACGCATTATCTTCAATTTCTATGGCAGCGAGCCGTAAAACTAAACTGCGCGCGCCATCGTAATTCGCCGCCCCGTCGAAGTAATACTTACGTCTCTGCAGACAATCAGAACAAATGATTAATTTCGAGCGCAAATGCGCCTCGTTCCTTTCTCTCTAACCAGCGCAACGCAGCAGCAGGGGAAAAAAAGTAGAAAAACTGTTGCCCCCCCAGGGGCCAGACATTCCACGCGGGAATTCCGAAAAGCAGAATCGCTCGCGCACCCACTCTTTTAACCCATTGTTTCATCGAAAAAGGTGTGTCTCTCTCTCTCTCTCTCTCTCTTACGATTTTTCTCCCCTTCAACGGCGCATCAATACACACGCTTAATGGGGATATTTGAAAGTCCGCGTGCCAGTCTGTGCTCGAGTATTTCTGGAATGCAAGCGAATGACTTACGGCGAACCGCGCGTCGAGTCTCTCTCTCTCTCGCTCTCTTGAGATTTACGCAATATAACTTGCCTCGTCTCGCGCACGCGTGTCCCTTTCTGCCTTCGTACTCATCATCGTCGTACACGTCGTATATACCAGACCTTTTTTTTTTCCTCCTCTCCCCTCTTTCTCTCTCAGAGGACGTTGATTCCCATATGAAAATTCATGAGGATCGAGGAAGCAAGAAGTAGTTGGCTTCGCGTATACACATTGTAACAATGGGAAAAGAAGCGCGTAAAAGCGAGGGTTATACAGTTACCGGCTCGCAGCTATATTTGTCCGTTATTGCGTTCGCGACTCCTATGAGTATATAGTGTCGCCTCTACCGATTTCAATATATATATATATATATATATATTTCTCGAATATCGCATATAATTGCGTTCCGCTTTATTGCGGTTCAACGACGCGGGTTGATAAATAATTGCCACCCGACACTTTATAACTCGGACTTTTTAGCATTGCTTTACGATCGGTCTGCTGCACGGGAAACGCGTTGGAATGCTATATGGGTGTATTATATACAAATGTTTGAAGAAATCTCGCGTCGATTCGGTGAAAAGCATACAATTATTGCGACCAACGAAACGTTGCGGGCATTATCCCGTCAATTATATATATCCGCGAATGGAAAGCCGGAGGATGAATTTTATCCCTGTGCTAATTTGAATATTTATCGTGACGCTTCGGGATGCGCATCGTAATATAGATTAGCGCTCGTCATTCTCATAAATAATAAGCTAATCCGCGAGTCAATCGATTATCGCCGCGATTGGCAATCGTAATATAGATTGGCTCGAATCGGTCAGGTTGCCACTCCGAGCTCGCGATTCACGCCGCGATTTGTCTCTATAAAAAAAGAAAAAGGAAAAACGAAGAATCGGTAGCCGCACATACGTCCAAGTGTCGGGAGTAGCATCATCGGTGTAGAAAGTAGAAATGCCGGCGCGATGGCTTTGTACACGCTAGATAAGGTTCGCGGATTTCGAGATCGAAAAGAGCCGCTCGCGCTGTGTACCTATATATATATATATGTATAATACTTGCGCGAAAGGATGTTCTTCTCTCTCTCTCTCTCTCTCTCTCTGTGAGAGTAGCAGAAGCAACAGCAGCAGAAACATCAGAATCCGAGACTCGCCTCGCTCTCGACATCCGAGCCGGCGTTTCCTCCCTTTCTTTCTTTCTCTCTCCCCCTCTTTCTCTCTCTCTCTCTCTCTCTCTCTCTCTCTCGTGGAGGTGAGCTGCAGATCCGCGTCGCCGGAAGGGAAACCGCAGCGATACACCGAAGCATTGACCGATTTACCATCCGAGGAAACCGGTGTTGGCTCTGCGCCGCCGCTGCCAACGACGTCGACGTTCCATGTCGAGGCCGCCGTCGCCGCCGCCGCCGCCGCCGCCGCCGCCGCGATGCTGGGAACGATTTCAGTGTATATTATACCCTGGGCTTCGCTGAAACCTTGCTTATGCACCTCTTCTCTGAATGCGACTTTATCTTTTGGGAATTAGTTTTGCCTTGTATATGCAATTCCATATTTTAGAGTATCGGTTGAATTATACGCTTAATGCGGATTATTAGTTTACATACTCATCGTATAAATTTTCAGCAACTCAAATACTTGCATTGCACAATTCGTCAGTGCTACATCAATGAGTGTTCAATTAAGAAATGAAATTCCTCGCAACTTTTTCTGCATTCTTGACCCCCTTTCCAACAAAAACTACACATGTAGCAGCGAATGTATATCTCGTTGAACAGATCAAACTTACAGCCTCGAAATATATCGTAGGAAGCATAAAATAAAAAAGGTGGGCGATCCTTAACCTTGATTCCCTCCGTAGCTCTTAACATCCTTGTTAACAACATTAGATCGAAGTAACAAGGATCTCAAACATATTCGAATATCTCCGTCGCCGGGGCGATTTCACGTGGCGGCGATCTCGAATATAAACCTTGTAACGTACGTACTTAATGCACGTGTACGTCTCGTCTGCGACGTTGTACACGCGAATTTTCCCGATATTAAAACGCGATGCGGCTGTGTACAACTTTCGTGTGTGTATATCCGCGGATCTTTACGACGGCAAAATGCTTTATTGCCTCGCAAACTCGGACTGTCTATGTACGCCGGGACGGACGATTTCTTTGGCCGCGTAATAGAAAGCGATATCTTTCGGCGATACATACAAGCCGGTGAATGTACCTTTACGCGATATAAAAGAAGCCAATTCGCTTTTCGTGGCATTTGAATTTGTAAAAGTGCAGAAAGTGACTTTCCCGACTTTGAAAAATATATCTCGCGCGTCAGGATGAGAGAGCAATCGAGCGGATCGCGGATACGCGGAATATACAGCGATGGTAGCTAATGATATCGATTATATGCGGGAGAAGCGTGTGATCGAGCCTAACGACGATTCCTCGGACGCTCTCGTCGCGCATCGTTATCATCATCATCGTCTGCGACTTGCGTCAGTGCGCGCGGCAATGACCCACAAACTCTAGTGCACAATATATATATGTGTGTATAATACCGACGATGCAAAGGATCCGTAGGATCGATCAGTGATTAATTGCCGACGTTTAGTCCTTGGGTTTTATCTCTCGAGCCGTATATATGGCTTCGGACGACCTAAAAGAATACCGCAATTGTTCTCCGCGATTATTAGTTCCGGTATATATAAATGTCACATTTCAGAATTAATCGCTCGATTTTTACGATTTGATGAATGACTCGCGCTAATAACGCCCCATAACTGTTTCGCCCGGCGACCGCGGCCTGTCTTTAAAACCAACAACTTTTATATACATCTACATTTCGTCCTGAATATTCTTGGCGCAAAAAAGTTCCGTGCACTAATTGTCTTTACCGTTAGCGGATTGTTCTCTTCGCGGAATATCCGACGGAACCGTGAAGTGATACATTTGCATGTTTTCGAGGCTCCTCGAACTCTAGATTTGTGAAAATCATTCGATGATGACTTGCTTCTTACATTATATACTTTGAACGTGTGATCGAACTCTATTCGTGTCAATGTCAGCGGTTTGTTTCTCACGTTCGGTTCATCCTTTAATGAAATCTTATTTGGTCCGAGAACTGTCGCATTTTCCCATCGATTTCGCACAATCGACAAGGACAAATATATAAGAGGCCGCGCGGCGCGGAAATCGCAGAAAGACACTTTCTAATATTTTCAAAGTGAAAATCTCCGAATTAGCATATTCTCAAAGTTTATGTTTTTTTTCTTCCTCCCCGACTCTCTCAGCAGCGAATATGCATCGAATCAAATTAACGACCCAACGCAATTTCGTCCAATGTTTATTTTAAGCGAATAGATCTCGCGCAACATTTCACTTTTATTCAAAACACAGCCGAGCCGCCTCGATGATCTCACTCATATATACTCAGGACCAAGATCTGCATAAAACAACGACCTTTCGCGAAATAATTCAATCGTATAGCCTTCCACCTTTTTTTTCTTGCCATCGTCGTCAGGAAGCGAGGCTGCAAAGTCTTTAAGCTGTAAAATAAGTCTATGGCGAATTAAAAGCTATAAGGAGGAGAGGGAGAGAACGAAGCGGTCGGGGCTCGCGCTAAATTCCACGTTATTTCATGGGAAGCGAGTCGTCGCGGAAAAACGGCCGATTCGTCGCGGCTCGCCGGCGGCTCTGCACGAAAAAGTGTCGCATCGACGCTTACGAGGCCGCTGATCTCAGCGCGAGCCAACGTCGCTCATATATACGTATATACTGATGAAAAACGGGATATTTCTGAGTGGCTGGACGCGCTCGAGACGTCGTGTTGCTGCTGAGCCCTCGAAATTCCGAGCGATCGCTTTGACTTGACATTTACGTATGGATATTTGTATGAAAAAGATCGTTAGAGAATGCTCTTTTCTTATCTTCAAAAATAATACTTTTTACGAAGAAAGTGATATAAAAGAATCTTTGAGTTATTCTATGGAGAGTCTGGAAGAAAGTTACTGAATTCGTCAGGTTCTGAATCGTAAATTGGTTTCAAATAACCCAACTAATTGAGTTTTATGATTTTCAGGAAATACTATAAATGACAGTAGTCGTTTAAAATAAATAAAATAAACGTCCGTGACGAATTTAGTTTTCTATATCTGTCGATGATTTTCCAAACTAACCGTTTGCGGATCGCCTTGGAACGCAAGAAGAATAAATAATTACAACCATCCTGAAGATTATCTCTGATCCGTTTACCAAGTAAAATAAACGATACTAAAACGCGCTCGAAAAAACATAGCGCACAAAGTTATATTAACACGTACATATATATACATGAAATATCTCGAGCAACTCGGAAACATGAAAGTTCCCATAAATGAAATTTATGGGTGCAAGATGTTCGAAGCACATGTATTATAAGTTAACAAGTAGAACAAGTATCGAATCCAGACACTTAATTAGCGGTTAGTGGCTCATATGCATATATAAAAAGACATCGTATAGCCGGGGCAAAAGAGCCACGCATTTATCGATTACGCGGATGTATTAATTATATATCCATATCCAATGCATCATCGCGATTCTAAGACCGTCTATTTTGCCCGGGAGATAAACGCGCACCGTCGACGTTTTTCGGATGATAGAACCAAAGTTATACACGTCTCTCGTATATCGATGTTCGTATATAGGCCTGCGCAGGCGTCGAGGTGGCCTTTTACAAATGCATCCCAGTGAAAGCTGAATTAATTAATAAATAAAGCGAGTTTAATCCTCCCGCGTATATACGCGCTTATTGCTGTCTATTCTTAATATTTGTGCAGAGCCGCGCAGGTGTGGCTTTCACTCGCGCAGAATTATCCACGCGCTGCAGCCTTGTAATGGAGTAATAAAACAAATATAGTTGTTTGCCGCCGCCGATGGTCTCCGGCTATATAAATCTATGGGCTGGCGAGATTGTGTACATTAGATTTTTACAATTATTCAGATCCCTGTATATATATATATATATATATTGGAGTTTTTCGTCGAAAGTTGGGCGTGCATGCGCTTTTGGTTCTTGCGCTTTGATCGATGGGATATATAGCTTTCTATTGGCGAATTCAGATGCAAAACTACTTGCGCGTTTACGCCTTAAAGCCATGAATTTGATTAACGTGGAGGCGCCGCTTTTGCTGCGCGGCTTGAGATCGCAATAGACAATGTACACTTTCTGCAATTTGTCTCGATAAATTACTTCCAGAACGAAAACTGCTCAACGATCTAATTAAATTCAAAAGTATATAGAACGACCGTAATAGACATTTATATCGCGAAGATGCAATTATAAAATATTAAAGTTGCACAATTTCTCCGCATCAATGTATAAAGAATATAGAGTTCAGAGCATATCGCATGTTATAGGCATACATATAAAAAACAATTCTCATAGGAATATACAGTAGGAAATATGCAAAGCATCGGGAGCATTTTCACGCGCCATATACAAGCGCGTAATTGAAATAGCGCGAGTCTCGGGCAGCATCGCGCATCTGGTCTCCCACAAAGAAGGGAAAAAGGGAGAGAGGAAAAGGCGCTCGGCGAACTGTTGCGCAGCAGCGGCGGCGGCAGTAACGTTTATACGGCATCGTATATAGCTCGGCGCTTCCTGAATTATTTATCGATCGTCGGGATCGACAGCAGCGCATTACATCCCGAGATGCATATGTATGGAATACGTGTATATATATAGATCCCTTTCACTCGGTCCGCCTGCAGATGAAATCTATAAGCGAAATATCGTTATATTTTTCCCATCGGATCCTATATATATATATATATACGCGAATATATCACGTGCGAATGTGTCGGTCGTGAGCTGTTATGCGAGCGAGAAATTTTGAAAACGATCCATCATGCGGCCCAACGCGTGTATACCGCGTATATAGCCTTGTTATCCTCTTTGGTGAACAAGCTCTAATGTTTTAAGCTCCTAATGCTCCATACGCGTGTTATGTGTCATTGTGAAAAATGTACAGGAATGATTAATCGCTTTGTTTCCGTTGCTTTTTTTGCAAAGCTCTCGTGTTATATCACATTTTTCTCGGCGCTTTCTAAATGTAAAATATCCGAGAGATCCATTAGCTTGGTATATCTATGCAGACACAATGTGTTGAACTTTCAAAATTATTTTAAGCGAATACTATACAGAAACATCTCTCTATACGTTATCGCAAACTTTTAAACGGCCTAACTATTAAAATCCAACGCGTTTCATGTTAGGTGCGAACGCAAGCCCAAAGCCAACGACGGGCGCCACATGCCTGACGCGCAGCCAAAGCGAGCGTTCGACAACGCGGCCGGAAATGTCGGCGGCCGACGTTAGTTTCGTCGACACGATGAGGCTGAGCCTCTGTCGTCGTGCCAAGGAGGAAGATCCGACTGCGCCTGGGCCCGAGGAGGTCAGACGGAAGATGAGCTTCGAGGAAGCCAGAAGGAGGGTTGCCATTAAGGTACATACAACCATCTTATCCTTCACCTTCGAGCCTATATTATAATATTAAACACAATGATTAATTTCGATATTCGATGATGTCTCTTATAGCGGGAATCGAAGATAATCGAGTCGAGCGTAATGGGCGCGCGCATAGAGGAGGAGAACGAGAGTCGGGATGCGAGGGACGATGCGAAGGTGGCGATCGAGCGGAAAGCGGAGGAGTCATCCGTGTCCATTAGGAAGAACGACGAGGAACATTTCAGGAGGATGCGACCGACCAGCTGGTCTCCGCCGCCCAACAATCCCAAAACTCTCCACCACCACCAGCAGCAGCAGCAGCAGCAGCAGCAGCACAACTCGAACGTTTGCAAGATCACCGTGACACCAAGATCGGCGCCGGCGTCTCTTATGGTTCACAGGCTGCAGGTCCGTATACTCATCAACGATCACTGCGGATTTATACACCAAGTTGGATTTGGTTTTAATGAAGCGGCGAATGTTTTGTTTTTGTCTCGTGTTGTCTAGGTCGGCTCGGTAACACCATCGAAAGGATCGCGCGGCACGTCGATCATCATCAACGGCAATCAGCATCCGCGTGCCGAGGAAACAACCTCCCACCACTCGGACAACAAAGTAACCATCAGCGTAGGGGGCGAGGACAGCATCTGCAATCCCACTGTCATATCGGTGAACAACAACACACCCGAGAGTCCACCCATCCAGACCTCGAGCGATCAGAAACGAACTCTCGTCATTCTGGACAATTACAGATCGAACATCGTCATCAACGGCGAACTGCAGGAGCAACAGCCGAGGGTAAGTTACAAGTTTGCACCACGTTGATAAGTCCAAGTCTCGGGTTGAGATCGTGACCATTGGCTGATTATATCGCAGCAGGACGTAAACGCGAACGAAACGAAGCCACAGCCAGTCCCGAGCAAACCCATCGAGATCAAGCCGAAGCTCAAGTTCAAGGAGGTCGACGAGTCGCCGGACAACTCGCCAAGATGGAAGCAGATAGTCGACTCGCCCAAATCGTCCGAGACCGCCACCAAGGAACAGCTGATATCCAAGCTTTTGGAGGACTCGTTGCGCAAGGCTCGGGAGAACGGGGAGATCCTGGACGAGAGCAGCGGCGAGGCGATACTCAAGATCCTCAAGCAGAGTCTGCTCAAGAGCTCGGACGCGAGCCTCGAACCCGAGCCCGGCTATTTCAGGCCCTCCTGCAGCCTGAATTCGGCTGGCTTGGATGCCGACCTCCTCGGCACGAGCATGTTCCTCGAGGAGAACGCCTACGAGGTGATCAAGGAGCCGATCTACGAGGAGATCCCCGACGAACCACCGCCTCTGCCTCTGAGTCCGCCGCCCACTGAAGATTTCCTCAAGGGCAGACTATTTTTCGGCGATGAGTACAAAGACAGCTTTCGAGGTAAGGATTTAGATCCGGACTAGACATACTTCCCGAATTCTCGAACCTAGGTGTACAAGCAAGAATCACCGCCCTGTTTTTCGTTGCAGAGCTGAGCAGCGGAATGGGTCCAAGTCTCGACGCCTACTACAAGCCTCTGAGCAGCACTTCGACCCCGTATCTCGAGTACATGACCAAAAGTCCCGAAGCCGCGTTCAAGAAGGCCGTGAGTTCCTCCATGACGGACAAGGACAACCTGTCGAGCAAGTTCGAACTGCTGAACTTCATCATGGACTCGAAGGAGCGAACGCGCGCGGGCAACGTGGCGATGGACCAGGAAGAGGAAGCCGACGAGGACGAGGAAGAGGAAGAGGAGGAGGAGGAGGAGGAGGAGGAGGATCCCGAGCGCGATCTCGAAGCACTGTACGAGCAGAAGGAGACGAGTTTGGGCGATCTGAGCTCCAAGAGCTCGCAGATCTCGAACGTATCGGACAGCAGCGAGGAGTGCAACATCATACTCACCAACTCGCCGGAAGCGCTCAAGGTACGAAGCAGCCTATCTTTCTCAATCCTATCCTCCGCGGTAGTCTCTGCAATTACACGAGAGGGGTGGGAGGGGGGTATATTAATAAGGGGTTATACACCGGCGAAGAAATAGAATCGAGAGACGCTTATTCTCAGAGATCTCGAAACGCGATCGTCTCCTCTTATATAATTGCGAAGGGGGGGGGGGGGATGCAAGTGCATAAAAGATATAACGTTATAATACGGTATAACGCGCGGGTATAATTGCAATATCGCGTGAAAGTTTTAATCTCGTGGAGGCCGGTCTATTTATATCTCGCGCTTTGATGATGCTTTTATACATTTTCCGCTTTCGGACCGAGCAGCTATCGCTGAATTATGTCATCAAGTGCGCCATGCCGGTCTATCATTACGACACGGTGCTTCAACTCGCGTGTATATACAGTCTCATCTGGCATTATACACACCGGGAGCGACTTATATATATATATATTCTACATCACCGAGTGAGAAAAACTTATGATTTGTATATACTCAAGATACGATTATCGCGATGGACTTTGCAGAGCCGGACGGTGGACATCGAGCGGACGGACAGCGGCGTGGGATCGGAGAGCAGTCAGGCGAGCAGCGGCCGCGGCGGCGGCGGCGGCGGCGGCGGCGGCGGCGGAGGCGGTGGAATCGGCAGACGATGGCGGGCCGGAAACGTCGGCGGGATGATCGGCAGCGCCAATAGCGGACAACTCGGTGCGGCCACGAGCGGCCTGATGCACGGCCCGAGCGCCATGACCGCCGCGCAAGCCGCGACGGCGAACGGCGCCGGTGCGAGTCTCCTCGCTACGACGGCGGCGGCGGCGGTGGCGGCGGGCCAGAAGCAACAGCAGCAGCCCACGGACGTCAAGCACTGCGAGGACTGCGAGCAGAGGCTCGAGCCGCTCATCATCGACAGGTGCGATTTATGCCTACTCCCCACCTCTTCGACTGTCTTGTCTAAGCCTATTGTTCTTGAGTCTATTGGTCGTAAAGTCTATTGGTCTTTCGCACCTATTTTTAAGGCGCGTTTCATTTGCACGATTATTGCTTTCGGAAATATTTACTGCTTGCATTTTTTGCCGGATAAAACGAAGGGGACGGTAAGATATACGAGAAAATCATTCGAACTTGTCTTTAGGACGAAATGGAATTGTTTACTCAGATGATTCTAATATTCAATTTTCCCAGCGAGCAAATAGCAACGCACCTTTATCTAAATAAATACGTCCTGCGTACATAAACCTTATTGATTTACACTCGCAACTAATAATAATATCGGGCTCTAAAAATACATCCCGCGTGCACATAAGTCAAGTGCATCAACAACGTCGACAAACACGAGATACTCCCATTTCCAACTTATTTTAATGTCAACGCAGTCTAATTAATGTCGACATGCATCACGCGTGAAAGAAGCTGCAGCATCATCTCTCTTTCCAGGACAGTCGATTCCCAACTTATTCATATACGTATATCGGACGCATAAATTAGAAAATCCATCAAACGCCAGACGCGCGAACTCGTTCCTATACATCTTGCGTCCTTGAGTCTCTCTCTCTCTCTCTCTCTCTCATTTGTACATTTCGCCTTAGTTATAAATCGTGTGGGGATTGCGCGAGTCGATTTTTCGTGCGAGCGTGTGAGTTTTCTCGCCGCAGCAGACGCGCCGCAGACGATGGAGAAATCGCTGCACCAATTGGCCAATATACCTTCTAATCTGACATCGGAGGCTCGATGATTATCGCGAGTGCTAAGTAACCGCAAATTAAGGGCACTTTGTATATTCCGGTTCTCTCTATCTGTCTCTCTTAATTCCTTTTTCGATCGACTGTATGCTAATTAATCGCTGTGTGTGTGTAAGTCGAGAAAGACAGTGAAATTCTCTTGTACCTTCTTTTTTATGCGAAGGTGTTGTTTGCAGTATTGGCTCAGTTTCTTCTCATCGTATCGGGTTTTGCCACCTTCCTTTCGACAGCCTCACTTAAAAGTGTAGAATACGAGAAATGGAGCTATAGAATGCAAAAGGTTATAAGTAAATAGTTACATTATTATTAGTTTATTAAGGTTCAGTCGACATAAGTAGCTTTTCTAATTTAAATAGTTACGTCTTCGCTGCATTCCAATGATGTATACGCGATGGACGTAGTGCAAAAAATGGAATACTTATCTAAGTCATTCAGCTCCATTAAGCTCGTAGTATACATTAAGGGTAAAAAACGGTTTTACAGCGCAAAAAGTTGCACGCTAAATAGAGAAGGAAATAATTAAATTTGCAAATGGCAATTTATACTTAAATAAATTGGCTCGAACGATATTCCCAATTACGAGCGACTAATCAAATTTTCCACGATTCGAGCGCGAGAATCCGCGAGAGCTCGCGAATTCTGTCCTCGTTTCATCACACATAAGCATGCAAAAACGTTGTATATAAGCCAACTTTATAAAACGAATCTTCAACTAAGCGGCACTCTCGCAAAAAGCATCGCTACATAAAACGCGGCTAATCTCTTCCTGCGAAAAAGGCTCGCAGAAAATTCTGAAAAAAGGAAAAAAATCAGTGATATACAGTCGTCGGATACGTATACACGTATTCCACACGGGCATCGTATAAGCGATTTTCACCAGCAATTAATGTGCGCGAGCGCGAGGAGGCGTTTGGAAGCCGGCGATTTATCAGCGGAACGGAGGCCGCATATACCTACATTGGGCCCACTGGCGCTATTCCCCTCTAATACCTACCGCGGACCGCGCGAATAATCGTCTGACATACTTCAAGTGCGCGCGGCCTATGGCCTCGGGTATATACTCTTGCGTAACCGCAACTCGAGGGCACGACGGATAGAAAAGTGCACTTAGCAGTGCTCTATGTATCCTTGTTGCTGCCGAGTTTAACCGAGTTTTGACCGAAAAGTTCGAGGAAACGAGTTTTCAGGAATGTTATAATGTTTTTATACATATAATACGTATATTCGCATTTCTCTTTATAGGCATATATGCGTGCGGAGTAAGTTCTAAAATTGGACTCGAACACTTTTTAACTATATGACACGCGAAAAGTTATATATATATATGGGACCAGATTTGTAAATTATATACGTTCACCGAGAGACCAGAGTATACGGCAATTTTCGAATTTCAAGCTATACACGCGGAGCACCTATCGAGCAATGAAAGTCGGCATTAGATATTTATAATGACTCTGGCCCGTTTTAAGTGGATCGCTATCCTTCTACCGAGATTAAGCGAGCTGCCTCAAGCCGTTCATTAACCAGTCATTGTTAAGAACACGATCACTACTTCCACTTTTGCAGATTTTGACTAATCTACTCCTCGGGCAACAATTTTCTTCCCCAGTTATACATATATACATATATGTATATCAATTTGTAGCTACTTTTCACGGTATATCTCGTCGTCTTTGGCCAGGTTATATCTAACCCCGATATCTCGCACTTGCGATCCAGAAACTCTGGATTATCAGCAACAAAGGCGAGGCCTTTTCTCTCGTGTATCGGCGAGCGATCGATCGATAAATCAGCCGGATTATATCCACGCGGACTTCTCGTTACAGATTCTTCCTGGCCGCGCGCCGCGAATGCACAAATCGCCTCGGGGTCTTTTTTTTTTTTTTTTTCGTGCCTGCCGGTATAGAAAGGTGCACCTACCACACCAATACCACACGCGCATATATACACGTCCCAGTGCGCTCGATCTGATTTCTGCATTCGCGGTTGTGTAGGCAAAGTTTGTGCCGGTGCACGCGACAAGTGCGCCAGCTCGTTCAGGTCTTGTATTTGGGGCTTTACGCTGGTGGATAAATGGGTATTTTTGTTGGTGCTTTGGGGTCTTGTCGCGCTTTGGGAAAACCGAAGAGATAATTTATTTCAAAATTTCAATCGATGCTCGTTTTGACGTAACGAAGGATGCAAAGCTTTTGCGGTGATTTTTTTCTCCGATCAAAACCTCGATGCTTATGACATTATCCACTAGATTTAATAATAATCATTTTACTCGTCGTTACACCAATACAGATCAACATACATATCCTAATAACAAAATACAGCGCTGCACGGAATAGCCCATATATAATACCCAACTTGCAGCAGAAACTTTCACTCGCTATCAATTCCCCCGAGTATAGCGTACGCATTCTCTCTGTGTGTGTGTGTGTGTGTGTGTGTGTGTCTGTATAAACGAAGCGAAAGCTGGGACTGTTATCGCACGCTAATTTTGATTTTATTTTTCCACCGCGATCGAGTCTCCTTTTTCTCCTCGTCCGCGGGCTATAAGGTTTATGCCGCGCGGCCGCTGATCCGAAAACCTCTTTTATTGCTTTTCCAATTCGCTCCTGATGTCTATATGTATACAGTATATACCGGGGACATTTCTTGCGCGAGCCGAATCGAATCGGGACCTTTCGTCTCAGTCTCGTTTCGCGATTATTATTGGCGTCGCGCTCACCGATTGTCTCTCCTATTCTCGTTGTGATCGACCGTGTCGTTCTAATGATTTGCTGCTATTGCTGAGTTATGCGCGCGTTTCGATTCTACGCCGGGGGACATTGCCCTGAGCTATAGCTGTTATTGAATTTCATTGATTGCTGGGTTATTGTCTCGCTTAGTTTTTCAAAATCTTCTTTTTTTATCCGAATGATATTGGTTCGGAAGATTATTGTGCAAACAGCAGGAAATTATTGTTCGCGGATACGAGACGAAATTCCTCCATTGAATTAATAAAATACAAACGTACATTTCTTCTCTCTATTCCATATGAAGTTGAGCATTTTCTCTCTGTTAAAAAAATAACAGAATTTTAGAACTAAAAATGCGCGTAGAAAGTGGCATGTCCAACCGATATACAAATCAATCCGATCAGCGAATTTATATCCACCAATTAACGCTATTAAATGTACACTTTTCATTTATTTCGCATAGATATATAACGTTCATTTCCCGGCTTGACCAGCTAAATTATTTATTCAGTCCTATCTACCTAATACCGTAGGCGGTTAATGAAGTAACGGGTAATGCAGGTCAAAGAATATATCCGAGATCAAAAATTAATAAAGCCGCACATGTCCCGCTCTTATAAATGCTAAAAGGAGTCGCGGTCAAACATCTCGATGATTGCACTCTGGAGAAAGCTTCAAATTTATCAACGCATCGCAACTAATAAAAAATCACGCATTTCCACAGCGGCTGCGTTTACTCGCCGCTGGTCTGTCGCAAATGCAGCAAGAAGCGAGCCGAGCGCAAGGAGATAGTCACGGAGATCGTTGAGACGGAACAGAAGTACGGCCGCGACCTGCAGATCATCCTCGAGGAGTTCCATCGTCCCATGCTACGCGCCGGTCTCCTCACCCAGGAACAGCTGTCCGCCATCTTTCTCAACGTCGAGGAGCTGCTCGAGCACAATCAGATACTCGCCGACAAGCTCAAGGACGCCGTCGACATTGCCCAGGTTCGTGCATTATCACATGAGACCCGCCGATGCAGTTTTACAGTTGGTTATCGTAAAAGATCGCAACCGATCGGTATGCGCGGTCTTAATTGGCATTGTGTAACGAATTAATAAGCTTATATCGTCGGCGCAGGAATCCGGGGACGAGGATCTGGTTACGGTGGATTTGGGAAAGATCTTCCTCGAGTCCGAGAGAATGTTGCACGCCTTCGAGAGTTATTGCACGCGCCAAGGAGGCGCCAGTCTACTGCTGCAGAATCTCGAGAAGGAGAAGGAACTATTAAGGATCTTCCTCAAGGTCTCGCAGATGGAGAACACCGTACTTCGCAGGATGAATCTCAACTCGTTCTTAATGGTATAATCGACGGACAGCTTTTTTTTTTGTGAAATTATACGTTCGAGGATTGAAACTGAAATGTTTGCGTACAGGTTCCGGTGCAGAGGGTCACGAAATATCCACTTCTGCTGGCGCGTCTATTGAAAGCGACGCCCTCGGGTAAGCTGGAGATGCAGGAGCTCAAGAAGCGACTGAAACAAGCTCAGACCAATATAGAATTGCACCTGGAGCACATGAATGCTGTGAGTATATCGTAATTCCATCATATGTCGTGTCGACAAAGTGTATTGACCGGCGGTCATTCGAGAATCTGTACTAAACGACGCAATGTCCGATATAGGAGGCCAAAGATATCACGTCGACGAAGCTCTGGCGACGTATTTCGATCATTCAAAATGGCAGACGATCGACTGGCGAACAAGACATGGTCAATATCAAACTACGAAAGGTACCGATCTCTCTCTCTCTCTCTTTGTTTTTTGCTAGAAAGTTTCGATATAAAGTGTTTGTCCAACGAATGAATAAACATTGATTATGTGCGCGCGATGACAGATGGCTGTGGAAGTACTGGAATGGGCACACGAGGACTCAAGGTTCGTGCTCGAGGGTCGATTGCTGGTTGCTCAGCCGACCGACAACAACTGGCGACGAGGAAGAACCGTCAAACTCGCTCCCGTAACTGCGATGCTGGTCACCAACGGGAAGGTAAGCATCTCTCTCTCTCTCTGTCGCAGCGCGCAAAAACCAGTTTCAAATGAGTATTTGCCCGCCTCGCGCGAGCCTCTTCGGTTTAATCGATCGCTTCTTATACTTATTTCCGTTTCTTTTTTTTCCTTTTCTTCCTCTTCCTTTTTCACGAATTTATAATTGGGAAAATTCGCAGCCGAACAACGAATTCCTCGATTTCTCCGATGACTCTCTCTTTCCGAGGCAAATTGGCATCAAGGATGCGACTCTACTTCTCGTCAAGGAAAAATTGGGACGGTACTCGTTATTGAGAGTGAGTATTACGTTTTTTTTTGTACATAATAACTGTGATTTGACGGATACTCGTTTTTTTCTTTGTTTTTATCGCGCGCTGATCGTGCAGCGTCAAATCGAATTTTCATCGCCGATATTGAACTTGAAATTAACTGGTTATAAAAAAAACTTCATTTTTATAGCGTATTTTCGTAATTGTTTCAGGAACCACTTTATCTTGATAAGTGCATAGTATGCTGTGAGACGGACCTCGAAGATTACTTCGAAGTTCAAGAATTGTCTTCTAAGGAGACTTTCATTTTTAAGGTATGAAAATAAAGAAAAATCAAGATATTTACATATTGCTGCGAAAATGAAAAGTATTGACGAGGTGAAATTTCATTTGCAGGCTGAGGATGGCGCCAGGACGAAAAGGTGGTGTCGAACCCTTCAGGCCCACGCGCAGTCATTGGGGGCCTGGCGCAGACGTCGTGGCGCCCTACCCAACATCATGATTTGCGGCGTCGCGCGCAGTTAAAAACCAACAAGACCAAGAGTCCATAAGAGAGCGAGAGAGAGGAAGAGAATGTGTGAGAAAGAGAAATAGAGAGAGAGAGAGAGAGAGTCGCGAATCATCAACGAATACAAAGAATATTTATAGTGCGTCGCAGAAACGGGAGTTTCCTACGTAACTGTATCGATGAGAGAGATAGGCGAAGTATATGATAATGCATCTACGTCCATCGTCGTCGACACGCACAATTCTGACGCGAGTGATTCCTAATTCTTCGAACGATATAGAATATATTGTGTGAGAGAGATCTGAGAAGCGCATTGCTCGAACAAAACAAAAAGACAAAGAGAAAACCATGCATAATTTGGCATTGATTCAAATTACTTCTTCGCGAACGCGAATCGTACGCATTTTATACTATACATACCATAATTATCTTCCCTCTCCCCTTCTCCCTTCTTCCTCACCAGTCCTCTTAATCTTCTAAATAATAAATAATTATTTCATCTGTTCTTTTTTTTTTCTTCTTTCTTAGAGAATTACAAATATTTAATTGTGAATTTCTTGTACTTTTCTCGAGACACGATCAGTAGCTGTGATATCGACCCGGTGTATTGGGATATTATGATTAATATATTATAATTATTAACTTTTTTCTCGCTACAACAAAAAACAAACTATTATGTGCATTCCAACTCTTACGTTGTCTGATGCCGATTGTATGCGTCAAGACTTTATTATAAGTAGTGTAGGATGTAAAACGACGAACGATTGTACATTGTACCATAGTTCCAGCCATTTGTATATATTATGAGTGTATAAAAATGAAAATTACCGCTACCAAGACTTTTTATTGTGTATGGCTTGAGAGATATGTGTCACTTTGGCGATTGTAGCGAATAAAGGAAGCGTTTATTTTCTCTAATGTCTATGTATTAATAAAATTAATGAAAAGAAAGTAGCCTTTTTATATTGATGGAATTGTAAAAACAACTTTTTTTAAGTGGCCTTTTCCTTGTAACATCAAATTCGATTTTTAACTATTTATTATAGGCAAAATAGCAACGCAAGCTTCTTGGCTCGATTTAATATATGAAAAGAGAGATCCTTAACTTTTGCGCTTTTCGCGCACAGACAAATGTTACTTATAATATGTATAATAATAAAATATGATAATATTTAAAATTGTACTGTTTTAAATATTCATTTATAATTTAATTCCCAACCTTTCAATTCTAACTGAAAATCCAGTTCGTTTTAACCAAACTGGCATTAATAAATATCAAATTATGAAGTTAATTTTCCATAGTAAATAAAACAGATTTTTAAAACTGAAATAAATTAGAGTTTAAAATATGCATTTTTAAAGTATTTTCAAAAGATATCTATATTTACAAAAAGTATGAGAATTTAAATTTTGACGCCATTTTAATAATCGATTACGAAAATGAGATACGGACCGGTATATATAGAACATCCGCAACTTCAGAGCATTAGCCAAATGTAACAAACTTCAGCGCCGTTCTTCCAAGTCCTTTCGGGATTTCGCATCGACGCCCGTCACACCACGCGTGTACAGATACCTTACGAAAATGGCGCTTAACCTCTTAGTCAAAGTTCATCCCGTTGTTTTATTTCAAATTGTTGATGCGTACGAACGTCGAGGAGCCGAAGCCCATCGTGTTATCGGTACTCTGTTAGGTAAATAATTTACTGCTTAAGAAAATTTTAAAAGATTCGATTTGTATAAATATGAAATAACCTGTGAAAGTCAGCTTATGTTCAGTGTTTATTAGAGGAAATTGTGCAATTGAGGATAATGATTGTTAAACAAATAATTTTACAGGAACTGTGGAGAAAGGTGTTGTAGAAGTAACGAATTGCTTTTGTGTACCACACAAAGAATATGAAGATCAAGTCGATGCAGAACTCAACTATGCAATGGACTTGTATGAGCTGAATCGACGAGTAAATGCACAAGAAAATATTGTTGGTTGGTGGGCTACTGGAAATGAGGTTTGTATTAATAATGTTCAATAGCTTAGCAGTAAGTAAATGTATTAATTTTTTGTGTCTTATTAGGTGACCAATCATTCCTTTGTAATTCACGAGTACTATGCTCGTGAGTGCAATAATCCTATTCATTTAACAGTAGACACAACTTTAGATGGAACTACAAGGATGGGTATTAGAGCTTATGTTTGTGTACGATTGGGAGTTCCAAATGGCAAAAATGGATGTATGTTTACACCAGCCAAAGTACAGGTAATGTATTTATATTGATTTCTTATTGTTTATTATGCAGATATAATATTTTATTCATTTTTAAAAAATTATTTAATATAAACATGGGTTTTATCTTTATTGAAATCGTTTATGACTAGTAATTCGCTATTGTTTCACCATAATTTTTTATTATAGGTAATATAATTTAATTATATTTGTTTTAGGTTCAATCCTATGATCCAGAAATTGTAGGATTGCAGTTGTGTGCCAAGACCATTTCACAAACTCAAGGAAACAAACCAGGTGGTATTGTAGAACCAATGATGGATCTTGCTCAAATTGCAGAAGCTAGTTCAAAATTAGCTTCAATGCTAGACAGTGTTCTTCAGTATGTTGATGATGTACTGT
The DNA here is from genome assembly GCA_900490025.1 of Megastigmus dorsalis. Taxonomy (NCBI): domain Eukaryota; kingdom Metazoa; phylum Arthropoda; class Insecta; order Hymenoptera; family Megastigmidae; genus Megastigmus; species Megastigmus dorsalis. The sequence continues at coordinate 143,322 of UELU01146966.1, read as the reverse complement.
CTGGAAAACAGCCTCCTGATAATCAGGTATTGCATAAGTTTTACTACTTATAGCTGTACCAATATCTCAATTGTTACTTTTATATTTAATATTTTTTAGGTGGGAAGAGCACTTCTTGATATGGTCAACTCTGTACCAAAGATGACTAGCGACCAATTTGATAACATGTTTAATAGTAATGTGAAAGATCTTCTCATGGTTGTTGCATTATCTCAGCTGATTAAGACACAGTTACAGCTCAATGAGAAGCTTACGTTGCTAACGACATTATGAAAAAAATGAAAATTTTTATTTTGTTATTTCATTGCTTGACAAAACATCTGGAAGTATAAGGAGAAAAAATAAAAGATACAATTGTCATAAAACGTTAGTATTTATTACTCTCATTGAACAGTTGCAAAATAACTATATAAAATTGTGAAGAATAAATGATATGAAATTGATTACAAATATACAAAATGCGCATATCTCATTTTATACAGTGTAAAGCCATTTTCCATAGCGAATAAATTATTCAATAAATTTATCAAAATCATTAAACTTAATGTTAAATAGTGTTTGAGGTTTCATCTTTTTTGTTGTCTATAAGATTAACCCAATCAGGCACTCGATTAGATTCAAGATAATTTTCTTTGGAAATGCATCTTGAAGGTAAATCGGCAATTCCAAAGATTGCACCTCCCAGCCATGCAGTATAATTTGGTTTACTTGGTGCAGAGTGAAATTTAAACGTTCTTACTTTTAATTTTTCTGCATAAAGTTCACTGTTGACCAAATACAACAGTTCAGCTTTTAACCTGCTTGCAAACCCTTTTGCCATTACTGTGCCACCAATGAGTAAAATATTCTCTGCTAATGGTCGTCTTGTATCGACTGGGCACTAAAAGTAAATAGAATTATAAGTATCTAAAAATAAAAATAAAAATTTACATAAACTTTGTAGTAGAAAAACTTTTCTTTTACCTTAACAAGAGCATCTAATATCATGGTTGGTATGCTCAGATTATCATTATCTCTTTCCCAAAGAACTTCAAAGGCTTTTTCTCTAACTGATCCTGGGATTTCAAATGTTCTTGTAGTATAATATTTTACATTTGGTGGTGGTGTAGGTGGATTATCACTTTCCAATTTATTAGAACGTTCAAGAGTTGTTACAAAACATGTTTGAACCTTAATGTCTTCAATTAACTTTTCTGTTAATTCTTTTTCTGGTAAAATACCTTTCATATCTCTAGTAATACATCTATAAATTAATCAATTTTTATAAGTATTGAAATAAAATTCACAATATCATATGGAAAACCATTTAAATGATGAAATAAATATCACTTATATGTTTTTTAAGGTAAAACTTACTCATGAACAGCTCGACCAGCTAATGGAAGAGCTTGCCATACTTTAAGAATTGGTACACCTTCAAATACAGGAATAACACTTGCTTCTTCATAGCCAACGTCTAAGACTAATGCAGTATCCATTCCTAATGTACTGATTGTAACTAAATGTGTTGGAAGAATCATTAATGATCCAACTTCAAAGTGTCGAAAAAGTACTTTTGCCAAAACATTCCGAAATCTCGATGGAATCAGTGGTGACTCCAAAATAACAATCCTGATATCTTTTGGGCTTATCACTGTGCGCCTATTAAACCAATAAAATAAATTGATACAAAAATAATAAAGCAATATTGTAATTTAGGAAAATATAGTGTTACTTGAAAAATATTAAATGTAGAAATTCAACAAGAAGTTGATACAGATCATCTTCATCTCTGTAACTAAAAATCTTTCTTATTTCTTTGCTTTCTGGACACTTGACTTCAGTCCTTATAATACCACGAGGTGCAGCTTCCCCAGCGTAACCATATCTAGAGTAAATAAATAGTAGAGCATAAAGATTTTTGTGAAACAAACATTTATTTTAATTGATTATTCTCACTTTGTGTAAGCACTGCCAATATCAAAAACAATAACTTGTTTGTCAGAAACATAACGCATTCCTTCATAGGTACGCAACATTTTGACTTTTGCCGTATATATTAATTATTTAAATAAACGCATCTCGATTAATTATTTAATGAAAATTAAAAACATGTTTGACTATATATGAGTTTAAAGCAGTCAGTCTTTTAACAGTTTACATCTCACTCTAATTTCAACTCAGCTTACGTTAGGTGCAAATTTTGCAAATGGCGGAAAGAATAGCCGACGACATGCGTATATTATTATTTATTGTTGTTAAATCGGGGTGCGTCTAGTACTAAAACAATTGTTGATTCAAGTAAATTTTAATTCAACAATCTAAAGAATTTTTTAAATATTATTTAAAATTGTTTTATTATTGACTTAAGGTATCAATTTATGCAGTGTTAACTTACTCCGTTATGTAAAAAAGCAGGTTATATTTGATTGAAATATTTGTTATACCCTGTTAAAAATGAGTTTGTCACGTTACAAAACGTTACTAAGATTAATACGAAATTCAGCATGTAACATAGAGTACCATCAAGAAATTGGATTACGCTTTTACAGTGAAAAACTTATTTTTTCATCAGCATCACCACATAATTATCGTAGTCGACGAAAAAAATTAGATTTCACAGAAGAGCTGAATCAAGAAAAAGTAAGAAAACCTAGAAGAAATTTTGAACTGGATCCAACAAACAATCAACCTAAGAAAGCATATTATAATAAACGGTACAGTAATAAAGAACAAGACTATCCAGAACATGAAAATGAATTCTTACACGAAGAACTAAATAAAGAAAGAGTAAGAAAACCTAGAAGAAATTTTGAATTAGATTTAGCAACGACAAAACCTAGGAAATCATATTATAATAGAATAACAGACTATCCAGAACGTAAAAATGAATTTTCACGTGAAGAAGTTCGACCTATAAGATCAGAGCCCAAGTCAAGAATTTCGGATAAAAGCATTTCACCTTTTGGAGAATATAAGGGTTTTCAAAGTAACAAACTTATTGCAGAAGAAATAATTGAAGATAATGAATTCAATACTAATTCTAACAATACTAATGCAGAAAACTCACTTGGTTTACCATCTACAGAAAATGAGAATTTAGATCTTAATTTTAATACAGGAAATAAAACAACTCTAAGGTACAAAACGATGAAGACTTCTGAAGGAACTGTGGAATATGATTTGTCAGTTGATGAATTTAACTTGAACAAATTTGTAAAAGAATTTAATAATTCTATACCAGGTCCTCTTGATGAATGCAATGAAGATCTTTCTAGTTTAGGCCCAAATTTGAGACCAACATTTAATTTTGGTGCTTACGCAGATGAATCTAAGTTAATTCAAGAATATGTAAAACTTGGAGTAAAATTGTACAAAGTAGAAGAAAATCTTGACCATATGAGGGCCCTTCTTAGTGTAGATTTGGAAAAGGAATTACCAATTTATATACAATTTCTTCATGATTGCGGTGTATCCCCTGAATGTTTAGGTGATGTTATTACACAAAACCCAATGATTTTAAAAGAAGATTTGGATGATATGAAAACTAGAATAAGATATTTGAGAGCTCATGATTTTGGTGTGACCAGCATCGCTAGAATCGTTACAAAGAATCCAACATGGCTCACATGGGCAACTAAACATATAGATGAAAGACTTGGTCATTTTCAAAATGAATTCTATCTTTCTGGACCTGAAACACGATTCTTAGCAGTTAGATCACCAAAACTTATTACCTACAATTTAAAGCACATTCATGAAAACACATTTGCAGTTAGAGAACAAATGGGTTTTAGTAAGAAAGAAATGAAAGTCTTGTTACTTGAAAAACCACGTCTTTGGATGAATGGTAAGTTTCAGTAATTAATTAAATGTTGAAATAATAATAATAATTCATTTTATTTACATATTTTAATACATTTTCAGCTCGAAAGAAGATTGTTGACACTTTTGACTATCTTCATAATATGATGAATTTGTCACACAGTACGATAGTTTCACAATCTGATGTCTTAACTTGTCGTAAAAGTCGTATAAAGAACAGACACGAATTTCTTGTGGAATTGAAAAAAGTGCAATATGATCCTACACAACCAGGATACATTGCTCCAAAATTGTTGGTTGTTGGCTCTGACAGTGAATTTTGTACTAACATTGCAAAGACAGCTTTAGAAACATACAATTTATTTTTGAAAACGCGTTAAAATATTATTACTAGATGTAAATAAATTTTGTTGTATAGGTAAATGCACTTTTTCTTATTCAGTTCCATAAAAATACTTTGAATTGGAATCCATGATCCTTAACAGAATATTTTAAGGGGATATTATATTCCAATATTGCAGATTTTAATTTTCTTAAACAAAATTTTCAGATAAGATAAATATCGATTTAACAGCACTTTCTTTTTTCACAAAGAATATGCCTCCACATTGAGAATGTAGTTTACTTAAAAATTCAATGCAGAATATGAGAACGTGCAATGTTAAAAACTATTACATATTTCAAATAGGACTAATATCCCCTTAAATTTTAGCTTTTTATTTTATTTTATATCAATAAAAATACTTGTCTTTTTAGTTGTTAAAATTTATGGTATGTGTAGAAAAATGACGTGCAAAGAAATAAAAGAAAAACAATTTTGGAAGACTTTATAAGTTACCAAAAAGCTTATAAGAAATTAAAATAGATTTTACAAACTTTCAGAGATTCATTTATGTACAGAGTATAATTAAATATCTCATCTCGTCATTATTACTTAGTATAATGAAAGTACCAATTTCATATACAAACAATAGACAAAAGACTTTCAATTCTCAGAAAGAACGAAAATTAATTTTGACTAGTTCATCTTAATTGAATTTCCCTAGTTCTATTTTTTTCTGTATAGCCCGAACTGAATGATACAGAAAAGCATCAAAAATACTCGCAACAGTAAAGGTGCCACCAATGATAGCACAAGTGTTTGTCAAGAGATGTCCTACAGATTTTAATGTTTGTGTATATTTCACCATTAACGGACTAAGTTCATAACTGAAAAATATTCCAGGCATTCCAGAATCTCCAGTCAAAAGCGATACACTTCGGGAATGCTTTGTGATTGAAAACTGATTAGTTTGCAGGATTGATCCATCGAGTCTCATAAATGTAGTAGGAACTATTTTGATGTAATGATGAAACATCATGGCTCCTACAAGAAACAAAAATAAACAATTAGTTTGTTAGTCATTCATCACAAATATTAAAATAACTATTACATCTATAATATAATTTTTTTATGAACTTAAACAGTTCTCAATCAATTTTATTTTGTTGTATTTGAAAATATAGCATTTAGGATTAAAAGGCTACTTAATTTTACATCAACTTTATTTATTCAAAAAGTACGAGAATTTAAATTTTCCGCCAATCAGAGTCGAAAATGCGTATTGGGTTCTTGCGCAATTTTCTTGTTTTTTATCTTTCACGCTCTTTCTCTCTCTCTCTTTCTGTCTGTATAGCATGCGTGCCATATTCAATATGGCGACTGCTTAATTCTAGAGAAAATACAGTGCTAGTAGAAATTCGTTTGCGAACTGCTTAGCTCAAAATCAATTAGTTCAAGAGGACAATTTATAGAATGTAAGCAAACTATTAATAATCAAGTTTTTAAAATGCTATTTGCATACATCATAAATATTTTTAGCTAACAATGCCAGTTGTTCCGGGCGGTGCTTATCAGCATGGGCCAACGTGTTTCGAAAGGGTGAAAATGGGTTTCATGATTGGTTTTTGCGTGGGTATGGCCTCTGGCGCACTTTTTGGTGGATTCACAGCATTAAGGTATGAAAACTATGCAAGTGTCAGAAAAAAATTTATAAGCAAAGTATAAAGTATTTATTCAAGACAGAAAATTATTGCAACCACACGAACTGTTATGTATCATGATTATTATGTATGATTAAATAATGAATTTTTTTTATATAGTGGTATCTAAGTTCTATCTATGGAAGTATGGATAAATTTTGAATATGAATACGTCATACTTAATTTATTAACTTTAAATTTCATTATTTGTATAGTAATTGCTGAAGTAGCTTACAAAACATTAGTTGTTGATTAAAGGTCAATGATTTTATCAATGATTTTTTTCTTAGCTATATGACCATAACCATAAGCATTTATCACTAAATCGTTAAATACTAATAAATAATAATATTAGGTATGGCATGCGGGGACGAGAATTAGTAAACAACGTTGGAAAAGTAATGTTACAAGGAGGAGGGACTTTTGGAACGTTTATGGCTATTGGAACTGGCATACGATGCTAATATACAGAAGAAATTGTACATAACTTTAGATGGCTTGGCATTGTAAAACTCCAAAGTTAATTGTTTTTTTAAATAAATAATTTTAAGGAATGATGGAAGAGTACCTACCTTCTGCAGCGATGACTGTAGAATTGTCAATAGGATTTGTTAAGCCAGGAATATGTGTTCCAAAACTTAAATGCCGAATTTTGTGCGTTAAGTTGAATTGTGATGAAGAGAATGGTTGAACATCATGCACTAGGACAAAATACAATTGATGTTTCTTTTTTTTTTTAACATAAATTAAAGTAATAGTTTTGTTCTTTCTTTATAAAGACTTGAGCCTTACCATGCAAATGATTTATCGAAAAACTATCTCCTGGAGCTATGTGAAAGCTTCCTCCCACTCTATTAACTTCCATATACCCATAAATTTGACATCCTTCCGTAAAGGCATGTTTTAGTTTCTCAACTGATTTATCATTTTTACACTGTACAAAAGTGGAAGGATCATGAATTGCCCACTTTCTAATCCTATATGCCTCTTTAACATCTTCACACGTGTTGCAGCACCTGCAAAATTGAAATGATTAATAATTTATCATTTTTGGAATTGTGATTTTTTTCTCTTACTTTATGCCTAGTTCTTCACTTGCTGCTCCATAACAGTCACCGCATTGTAATACAGTTGTGTTTTCTGCTGGCTAATTTTAATATATTTTATTATTACATTCTATTAATTTAAATTACATAAAATAATTCCAATATATTTATTATATTGTACCTTTTCAGTGGTTTTCTTAGTATCAGCAATATCTGAGTGCAAAAAAGAATTAAAAATAAAAAGAATTGTAAATAATAAATTTTTTTTATGATATAAGTACCTGTTTTCTTTGGCTCTTCTATAGGTTTACCACTAAGATCTAATCTTCTTTTATAAATATTATGTTCTATATGCAAATGCTGTTCACCAGTGGTATCCATAGCATCTAATGACAATACTATGAACCAAACGAAAAGCGCAGCATTATTTCTCTTAATCACAACAATTCTTTAACTATACAATATTCAAATACTTACAGTCACAAGCAATAGATGGAATGATAATGTCCAAATTAATCCTTAATTTGGAGCCTCTAGAAGTATCGACAAACAATTCCTCTTTTAAATTTGGAGTCAAGAAGTCAGTAACTTCAGAGTAAAAGAGTAACAGCATAATAATTGAACTAATTATTGAAACTGAAAACAAAGATTACATTCTAAATAAATTTTTAAATATTTCCTTTAACAATTTAAGCCAAAAACAGAATATCCATAGGTAGAAATCCAATCTTTGACTAACTAAATAAGCAATCTTTTCAATGAAATTTATCGCCCGTCGCTCTATCTTTTACTTAGTCACCCAATAAAGTACTAAAGCAGTAGGAAAGGCCGGTATCAGCCGGTGTCGCGAGCTAGCGTTGCCTCAATAAATAAAAATAAATACTGGCCCAAGGCGTTTGACATTTGAGGTTAATAATAGCCCATTTACCAACAGCACCGCCGAAAGTCTTAACGCGAAAATCCTCAAGTGTCTTGGGATAGGCGTCGAACTGACGCAGCTTCTCCGAGATATTCATCGTTCTTCGTCGTCTTGAAGCCCTGGGCTATCGAATCCCAAGCATCTGGCGGCTTTTATATACTGCTCGCATGCACTTTCCCGGCGCAAGCTAGAACCACGCGATATATAATCAAAAACAGAGACAGCGACGGTGTGTATGTATACAATCTTCTGCCTGGAATATTAGGGCTGCCACCTGGTCAGGAATTCTCAAGCTCGCGTTACAGACTGTGTGCAGTGTGATAAAAGCGATGGTGGCAGCCCTACACGTTCCCCTCGTGCGCGCTTTATACTTACAATCGTCAATCGTGTGTGTACTTATAATACATGCAGTGTACTATTGGTGAGTTTACGTCGTGGCACAGACGCGCAAGCGCTTTAAATCGCCACTTGCTTCGCTCCTGCTAATGATAATCGTGATTCGTGTGGCACGCGCGCGCGAGAGTGAGAGAGTGAGGGGGAGAGAGCCAGAGAGGATGTGGCCTCTATTTATTCTCTCTACGGCCTGTTCTGGACCAATTACCAGCAAGCCACTGTTGTTGCTCTGGGCTTTTACTGTGTTTTTATTTTTACCCAACAAACGGTTGCGCTTAGTTGGAGAGTTGGGCTGGATGACAATGCTGTTTCACATTTTTTTAGGAATTATTGAGGACGAAGATGATTTAAAAATTTTTAAATAGGTATTTTATTTTTTGTTTGCAATGACTTAATTATTGGAATTTGTCTCTTGTTTTTAATGATAAGCAATTAGGTTAAAGTTTTTAATTTTTCATTAACTTTTTGGTTCTCATTACAATTTTTGTCCAATCATTTTATTATTTTAAAAAATGTAAGCAAAATACCTAGTGCCAAGTATATGCTTTTCCTGGATCGTTAGAGTAGGAGCATTGTATACATAATATTACATTACGTACATAAATGCATTTGATTAACCTTTAGGCTGAGGGGAAATTTCAGTACTAATCAGCCTCTCATAACGTGCAAAATGTATACATAAGGTCACTGGATATCTCAGGTAGAGTCTCCGACCTGACTGCTGGTCGATATATCGAACACCCCCGCAGCGTAAAGGTTAAAACATTTCACATGTCGCGCTGTAGGTATAACATATAAAACCTTTTATAGCTATCGAGAAACTCTCAGAATAATGGTGATTTATAGAAATCAATAAAGAAATAACATTTTTCGTAATATTAAATATTTCAGAGAATAGTATTTTCGTAAAGCATTATACTTCCAAACATTTTACCTGAAGCCTTTTATCTTTAGGAAATAAATGAATTTTATTACAGCATATCTATTTCTTATCGCAGTTATAAATATAGAAGCTATAAACACTTTTTTTCTAAATCTTTTCGTTGTTATATTATTTGTTATTTTTTTAAAAAGATGGTACGCACTTTCAAATATGTATCGAAAATAAATAAGCTAAACTACGTTTTATTTTCTAGATATTTATATACATAATTTACAAAAAGAATTGAAACTATTTTGGTTCACAAATAACCGACAATGTTTGTAATTGAAGTCGGACTATTAAAAGCACAAGAACAAAACTGTTGGAAAGGACTTGTAAATAAAAATAAAACAGAATTGCATGTAACAAAGATTTTATAAATTTTATTCTATTCATTCATCACACTTTAGGATCGATTCTGATTTTATCTGATCCCTACACATATTATCGTTTATTTTTAATATCGTAGTGCCATTCAATTTTTTTGTCATCCCCTTAATAATCGGTTCATAACGACTCTTTCCTACAGTAAAAAATATATATATTTTATTTATATTTTCATTATTTATTTTCTTTTCCTATAAATAATACATAAATCTTCATCGCATTGTAATGAACGTTTGCTTTCGAAATAGAGTATACTTAAGTATTGTGTTGTTGTGGGTTTTGGTGCGACGTATCACAAGTGAAACCGCGTTGTTATTGTAAATAAGGACCAATGCTGATATATCAAAATTTTATACTTTCTTCAATCACCTTTCTTACATTTTAAATCAATTTTTGACATTTACTGTAATAACAGATCAAAGTACTAGATATCAAAGTGTAGCATCATTTTTGGCTTCATGACACAATACAATAAATATGCGATTAATAATAACGTAAATAAATTACTTTACTGAAATAAAAATTATCAAGAGGGTAGGTTTTATTTGAAAATAAAAATCTTTGACATATCGGCGCTTAGCCGTAGATTTTAAGGCACCGCGTGCCAGGAATACGTAATTGTTCTGATTCAGTCCGTAATGTTCATGCCGATGCGACCAACAAAAGAAATAAAAAACGAAAACATATTCTAAAAAAATATCAATAAGATGAGATTCGTTTGACTCGCGTAAAAATCATCGGCGAACTTATAATACATATAATTAATAAATGGACGGCGCTCTGATGAAAGAAAAAATATCAATATAATAAAAATCTCGCGGGCGAGAAGATAAATTCGTCCCGCTCCACATAATAAAGCTAAAACGACTTATCATTGAAATCTAAGCTTGTACTTGGTAAGTTTGCGATCGCGCGAATCGCGAGATGTAGCATTCGAAAGTCGCTGTCAAACAGTCTAACTGTCAAAAGCTGCCTCTTTTTCAATCGTATTGGTTCTTTTAAAAGTAATTAACTTCATTGCGCAATATCAATAAAAAATAAAAAAAATAAAAAAAAAATTATCGAAAGTAAAAAAGAACACAAAAAGAACGAATGAGAGTAAACGTGTGTTGTCCAGCAGTTGCAATAAGATCGGATATATATATCAAAAGTTTTCGCGGATCGACTGCTCCTCGTGTCTGTTCTTTTTTTTCCTCCTCTTAAATATATACAAATTGGTAAAAAAAGGTGGCTTGATTCTGCTGCTGGTTAATAGATTAGTTTCGCCTAGTAGATCCAGTTGACGGGGACCCACTGGTCCTGAGTCGCTAGGGCGTCGAGGGCTTCTACTACTTGGCGGAAGGTGTGATCGAAATCTTCGTTCACGATCACGAGGTCGATGTACTTCTCGTAAGCTCGCTGCAGAGCCGCTGATTCTTCCACGGTTGATTTCAGATCGTCCTCCTGGATCAATCGATTGTTTGGAATTATGTATCGTGGTATTTGAAAGAATGAAGCCTTGGCAGAGATCGAACCATTTTTTAAATGATTTTTTAGAGCGGAAACGAGCTTTTATTTATTGATTTGAATCTGAAATGTTCATTTTTCTGCCAAGGATATTGTTCAAGACGAAAGATGCTTTATTTTTGAGTAGAATTTAATAAAAGCCTGCTGTACAGCTATGATTTGATATATTTAGTCGAATGAAGCAATAAAAGTTTAGTAAAGTATATAGATACAAAAATAGATTTTTTAAATAGAAAATATATATAAATTTTAATAAGGAAATGAAGCAGGAGCGTCTGAAATGGATTGGCAAGAAAATATTTAATCGTGAATATTTTGACTTTCAGTCCCTCGCATCTTTCATCTTGCAATGTGCCGAAGATTAGATAAGCATAAATAGCGTAGAATCTCGGGTGATACTTGTGGGAATCCAAGATGCAACAATGCAATCGAATAAAAAAAAACAAAGTAGAACAGATAATACAGAAGCGTTGTTCGAAAAGTATAATGTCATGTCGTGCAAATTATACAAACCTCGTACAGGGACGCCAGTGATTCCAATGTTCTGGCGCGTCTCGAGCTATATCTGATGGAACTCTGGCGATCAAACTAGCAAGGCGAACAACAAACGATATTACATGATAAAAGAAAATAAACACGCAAACGAAAATTAAAATGGCGATGTTTCTACTAAGGAGGATTTCCAAAATATACTTGATTTGGGGGGGTAGATGATCGAAAGAGACATGTAAAATGATCCATACTGTTTATAGGTTAAAATATATATATAATAGAAAACAAACACAATTTTAACGTATGCAGATATCAGCGAGGTTTTATAATAAATAAAAAAAACAGAGTCGATTTGCAAAGCAAAGGCTCGCACAAAGCTGGCTAATTCACGCAGCATTCCGTGTCATCGTTCCATCTTCTTCGACGTCGAGGAGCATTATTGACGCCAGCATCACCATCCATATCATCATCATCAACATCACCATCATTACCATCGTCAGAATCCGAGTATAAGTTACGATAGGGACACCGTTCCAGCTTCCAGTGGAACGTCTCAACAGCCAGAATAACCGCGTTATGGTCCGTCTCGAGGTCGGGGAATACGAACGAGCCCTCGGCGTTCTCGATCTGTGCCAGGCTGAAGTGCTTGACGGCGTGCTTCATTCCAACTTTCTCGGCATTGGTTTTCCAGTAGTCCGTGTAGAAAGTCCCGTAAACGACGTCGTACTTCTTGTTGTAAGTCCATTCGACACCACATTTCAGTACAAGCTTTTCCAGACATTTTTTCCGATGATCTTTGGATGTGCAGGGGAAACAGAGCCTCAGTGCGCTTTTGGCTTCTGGATAGTATTCTTGTTGCTCATAAAATCGAGAGCGTCGTGATAGTTCGTCAAGGCATTCGATGCTCGCGGTGGGTTTTCCTCTTCCTGCTTCACGAAGTCGGTCCTATCACGTTTAACGTATCAACACGAGCACACCGACCGTTGTATCGACCAGGAAAGTGTTCTCCCACAAGATTTTCTTGAGAGACTCTAAACTCATGTCCACGACATTCTCGAACTCGGCGGCCTCGGCGTTCTTCGTGTTGTTCCTCAAGTAGCTTAGGAAGGGGATATCCTCGGTCAGGTAATCGTCTTTCATCATAGTCACCAGTCCATCTATCTCATTGTTGTATCCTCAGCGAGCGATGTGGCTCTTCGAATCGACTCTATTTCCTCTATTTCCTCTATGGTTGGTTTCCAACTATCCCGGGTAAACTCTTTCGCACCGACAACTCGAAGTAACTCTGGCACATCGCTTGAATTTACATTTATATACACTATAGGAATCCACTCGTCGCCGTAGTGTAAACCAAGATTCGCCTGTCTTAATCAGTGGATCGCTGTGCTTGCATCAAATACACTTGGTTTCCCTTGCTTTGCAAATCGATTCTGCAACGATAATCTATAATACCAGGCTTATATATATATAATGTTCTTCGATCCTCGGTTATCGTCAAATCGAAAATGAAAAACGTCAGTATAGACACACACAAAACTCTGACAATATTACCAAGTCTCGAAAGGATCAACTAGCACGAATATATATA
>UELU01146966.1:107812-130223 GCA_900490025.1 Megastigmus dorsalis | reverse complement strand
CGAGCCCTCGGCGTTCTCGATCTGTGCCAGACTCGACGTCGTGCTTCATTCCAATTTTCTCGGCCTTGGTTTTCCAGTAGTCCGTGTAGAAAGTCCCGTAAACGACGTCGTACTTCTTGTTGTTGACAGCTTTTCCAGACATTTTTTCCGATGATCTTTGGATATGCAGGGGAAACAGAGCCTCAGCGCGCTTTTGGCTTCTGGATAGTCGTCGAAGATCAGATTCTTGTTGCTCATAAAATCGAGAGCGTCGTGATAGTTCGTCAAGGCGTTCGATGCTCGCGGTAAGTTTTCCTCTTCCTGCTCCACGAAGTCGGTCGTATACACACCGACCGTTGTATTGAGCGAGCGAGAGACGACTACCAGGAAAGTGTTCTCCCACAAGATTTGTTCCTCAAGTAGCTTAGGAAGAGGATATCCTCGGTCAGGTAATCGTCTCTCATCATAGTCACCAGTCCATCTATCTCATTGTTGTATCCTCTGCGAATGATGTAGCTCTTCGAATCGACCGTAACATTGGAAACATCCGAATCGATCGTATCTGGTCGAACCTTCCGAAAGTATCGGTACGCCTACACTGTCCAAAGTAAATAAATAATACGTCATCGACGACTCCGAGCCATGAGAAGTCGGAGTATCAGAATTGCAGTCCATTTGCTCTGTTTCCTCTATTTCTTCTATTTCTTCTATTTCCTCCATGGTTGGTTTCCAACTATCCCGGGTAAACTCTTTCGCACCGACAACTCGAAGTAACTCTGGCACATCGCTTGAATTTACATTTATATACACTATAGGAATCCACTCGTTGCCGTAGTGTAAACCAAGATTCGCCTGTCTTAATCAGTGGATCGCTGTGCTTGCATCAAATACACTTGATTTCCCTTGCTTTGCAAATCGATTCTGCAACGATAATCTATAATACCAGGCTTATATATATATAATGTTCTTCGATCCTCGGTTATCGTCAAATCGAAAATGAAAAACGTCAGTATAGACACACACAAAACTCTGACAATATTACCAAGTCTCGAAAGGATCAACTAGCACGAATATATATAATTATATACGGTCAGGCACTAATGAACGAAAAAAAAAAGAAAAAAAAAACTGGGTTTACGGGATCGGGGGAAAGCAAATCAAAATACCGTGAGATTGCGGCTACTGGCGCCGGTTGACCTGCCGAGATCGTAGAGCGACTTGAGCTGCTCCATACCGGGTGCCGCGATGAAGATCACGTAGGGTTTGAACTCCGTACTGTTGTGCAGTATCTTGAGTGCCGCTGGACTGCAGTCGAGGACGCACATCTTGCCCGCGCGTATGAGCTCCCGCACCGAGTCCAGCTTGGTGCCGTAGAGATGACCGCCGTGCTCGCCGTGTTCCAGATACCGATGCTCGCGTATGTCCGTCTCCATTGACTCGCGCTCCGTGAACCAGTAGCTACGGCCGTCCTCCTCGAGTGCTCGCGGTGGTCGCGACGTGACTGCAGCCATCACCCAAGACAATGGATTTTTAAGTAAACACTGTGCCGATCGTCAGCAGGTTTGGCGGATAAAACAAATGAAAATACACTCACAAGGCACGATAGTCCCAAAGTTCTCGGGATCGCTGTTGATGAGTCGATTCTTGAGGGTGCGTCTGCCAACGCCTCGGGGTCCGACCAGTGCGAGTGTCATGCGCCTGAACGGCGGCATCTTGGTTACCTCCTCGTAGAGGAGCAGTTCCGCGCTGTCGAACTCCCCGTTGGACTTGGACTGGTACATCTTGCGCTTCTTCTTCTTGGAGATGCGGGTGCCGCAGATGCCGATCTTGTGGACGAAGTCGGCCTCGGGTGGTACGAACGCCTTGCGTCTCTCCTCGAGCTCGAGTGAGGGAACTAGACCGAGCGGCTCGACATCCCGACCATTGGCGACTCGACGCGCCTGCCACCAGTTAGGGTCGGCCTGGTCGATGATGTGCAGGATGTCGCCTTTCTGGAAGCTCAGCCCTATCTCGCGACAGGGTAGCAGCGTGTCCTCCGATGGCTCGTACTCGAACAGCGCTCGCATGTGGCACTAAGGGGAAAACATTTTCAATTTAGCTTTGGGGTTTTTTTGTTTTTTTTTTTTGGTTCGTGGTAGAGGTGGGACAATTGATATCGATGCGTTGTACAGGTATAGAGGAAAGTCTGCGTGCGATTCCTCGTTGCATATATTGTCGGATTCGTACAAAAGAGCCGGACATCTCGGATGACTTGACTTTGAAACGATGCTTTATTCACGTAGAAATTTTTTGAAAATGTTCCAATTGATATTGTGTCTTTTTGAACGCGTTTACGAGATGTCGTACTTTTATACAGAACTGACGATATGCAAGAATTGAAAAAATGACGTTGATTAGAATTGAATGACAATAAATTATCGTCGCTCGTTCAACATGAAAATGAAATTTTGAATCACGAAATTTTCACAATCATCATAGAACAAACATGAAAAGAAAAATTTTCATGCTACAACATATGCAGAACTGATGACAAGACATTTATGCATCCTCCGTCACCGAGGAAGCAAACAACAATGCACAACGGAACCGAACAATGATATATAGGTATACCTTGCTATCGGACTCCTTCTCTCGGGTATCAAGATCGAAAGCCAAAGCAGAGAAAAAATTCATCGTCGTCAGTATCGGTATATAATAAGCAAGTAATATATAGAGAAAAGAAAGGATGTATATATGTATATAAAAAAAATGGTATATCGATGATGTTATACCGTGGACTTGTTGTGCCGATTCCCGTCGACCGAATAACCAGGCGCGAGTTTCAGGGATAGACTGTCCTTGGCCTCGTGTATCGCCGCCTGCAGCTCGTCCGGACTCTTGACGAGCTTCCCGTTAACCTCGAGTATTATCTCGCCGGGCCTCAGTAGACCTTGACTCGCCGCTGTACTGCCACCCAGGATCCGTGCGATTATCAGGTTGCCGTTCTCGTTCACTTGGATCGTCAAGCCCTGCGTGAAACCACAGGAAAACGCATCGTCAAACGCACTCGCACGACTCGATAAGCGTCGATGGGGTGTAATAAAGTGCAACGTACCAGAGGTTCATCGGGCTGCCTTCTGAGACCGACGACCCTGAGACGGGACTCGGCGCCGCTCTCCTCGTTGCTCGGCATCCTACCGAATATCGGCGGTCTAGGCTCGATCCGGTCCTCGAGTGCCCCGTTCGTCTGACGCGCCGCTACGACCGCGTCGTGGGTCTCGAGTAGCGTGCGCAGCTGCTTGTCCCTGAGCAGCAGTAGAAGCTCCCGGGACTCGGGATTGCGGGAGGGCTCGAGGCCGCGGGTTATCTGCTGGACCGTCTCGCTGATCGACGAGCAGACCGGCGTCGCGTGCTTCGGTGGTCGCTCCGAACGCTCCTGCACCTGTGACGATAAACAATCACGCGGCAGAGTTAATATTCTGCCTTTTTTTGTTATCGTGCGGTCGTTAATGTATTACTGAGCGGTGGACGATAACGCGACGATAAGACGAGTTTAGCACAAAGCTTCGCAGTTTACATATTTTAGCTAGAGTTTTTTTTTTCTAAGCTTGGTAAAATGAATTTTCGTGAAATAATTTGTTTTATCGTAGATGTAGAATTACTGCATTGTTGACACATTTATATATTCTGTCATTCGCGTCGTGACATTTATCTGAAATACCGTTTCTCGCAACTATAACGACTCGTCGCGTAAAATACTTTTCCGACAACTGCATGGAAAAAAATTGTACATCTACAGCACAATACACGTATACATATACCCGTGTGATTACAGCACTGATTCCCCGATAATTGCACAATTAATTAGTGCCTCACTGACGCGTCTGTCATGCTGAAAGCATATATATACATACATCAAACAATTGTAATATTATTGCGCCCGAGGCCGTAACACACACACGTAAGTGTCAAACAACGTCGACACGTAATCCACTTGGCCGCGACACGAATCAAGGTTGAAAATTCGAGCGTCAAATTGGATTCGCTTCTCGTGTTTTTTTTTCCTTCTTACTTCTCATCCTTCTTCGCACCTCCGCATAATCTAACGCCCATATTAATGTCGCCGTGGGGGGAAAAGAGCGAGGATTCCCAGCGAAAAGGTTTCGGTGCGAGCTATACACAAACGGTAATTATACACGCGTAATTGAGGCCGCGGGAGCATAGGGAAAACCGAATGGAGTTGCGACATTTTTTTCTCGCGTGTTCGCATATTGGCCGAGAATAATTTAGGTCAAGTTCTATTTTTCACGATGGAAATAACAATTTTACAGTACGCATGGGTATAACCTATCGATTCTGCTTCTCTTCCGCAAAGCGAGACAGCGTTAATCGGATCTTGAGATTCCATTGACAAGCTCAGCCGACTTTTTCAAACAAAACTATATGAAGCAGGTCAAAACAATCGCGCACGAATTCATCCAACGAAAAAGTAATCAAATATACTCGATATTCTAAAAAGCGCATTCATCCGATATTCCCGCAAAACAAATCGACAACAAACACACCATGTCCCACTTACACCGAAAGTCTATATATCCTCCCGTGCTTTCACCTCCGACATACACACATATCGACCGCGATGGAATTCCTCGCCTATATACACCGCAAAACTACACACGAATATCCGATACCCTCCATCATACCTTTTTATCCTCGCTATGTATAAACGCGTGCAGTGTGTGCGTGTGTGTCCGGAGCAAGAGTCTAAAGCTTGTTTATACGCGATACATATATACTCGGGCAACGCATCGGTGAACGGCCGCACCCGCGCGAGAGCTACGCTTATACTGTACTCGAACGTGCCGCTGCCGCTGCTGCACTCACACACACATACTCGCGTATATTCTTTCTATAGCACTCGTGTGTGTATCGACTGTGTGGTGCACACACGCGACGCGTCGATAAAGCGCATAAGATATTTCGCCGCTCCTGCAATCATTCGGTTATACGCACGAATGTTAAGCGCATCGCGTGTATAAAACAACGATGAGGTATGCGTCGAAGGGCGTGTGTCTATCCGTGTGTGTGTGTGACTCACCTGGAGAACACGTCTCTTACGCCTAAAGGCTAACGTAATTCCTCGCGCGAGAAGACGCTACTGCTGCTGCTGCTGCTGACACTTTCGGAGCACTGCGTGTCTCTCTCTCTCTCTCTCTCTCGGTGCAACTGGCGCACACAGCCACACACACACGCGCGCGCAGAGAGAGAGACTGGGTTGTGTCTAGCCGCCCTCCCGATAGGGGAGAAAAGCCGAGGATATTATCGATCGGTTGGACGCAGGCGCGTAGTATACATGTGTGCAGCTCAGCAGCGGCGGCGGCAGCGACGTTGTCCGGATGGCGAACGGCTGGCCCAACGCGTCGAGATAGCTATACTGATCGGGGATATCGCGTACTACTACTGGCCGCGCCTATATTCGGGCCCGCTCCTGTGAGCCGGGCAACCCGCGATACACCGACACAGGTGGGGGACCGTTGATGCCTTCTTCTTCTTCTCTCTCTCTCTCTCTCTCGCACGCGCGCGCACTTACGAGAGCCTTGACTATCTACCTTTTCTCGCTCGCTCGCTCGCTCGCTCGCCTCTTTGACTTTCTCCGTTTTTCATGGTATGCGCCGCTGCCGCCGCCGCCGCCACCGTGAGCAGCCGTTGTCTTGTGTGCGCGCGTGTGTGTACACCTCGAGGCTGTGCACCAGGGACGTGCGCTTGTTGAGGTAGGATTCCGCCGTCGCGTTTTAGCTGGATTTCTCGAGTGGTTTGAAATTTTCAGCTGCCACCGGAGCAGGGAGATAAGGTTTTATCGACGATTCCCAAGATAATTAATTGCATTATTATTTAAGCTTGAAAAAGTTATAAACGTCGTCGAACTGTTACGAATGAATTAAATTAAAAATGCATTTTTGCTCAATGATTGTGACTTTTTCAAAACCTCGAACATGAAAATAACCACAAAAAACATCAAAACATCAAAAAAAAAAATCTTAAAAGCCACGATTCTAAATTTCGATTCCGAGTTCCAAATCGAATCGAGCGTCGAAATTTTCTATCCACACACGTGGAATTGATCGAAACCGCATACTCCCATGGAATTATACGTGCAGTGTATCGATAGCAGTAGCATAAGTCTCGAGCGGTGTGTGCTGGGCGACACGGAAGTTGCAAGCGGCCCTGGGGCTGCTGCGTGGCGCGAAACTTGGATGGACTTTGGGAGGATCGAGTGCCTGCAGGTGCAGCAGCAGCTCTCACGTATATATATAACGTCACGCGAATTGACTTGCAATGAGTTGAGCGAGCTCTTGTGTATAAGTGTCTATAGGGTGTATCGAGTGGATATGGGGTTTAATTGATGTTTACGACTTGGGCTTGTTCGTTTGATTTGGTTTTTCGAATTATTCTTTTGTATCGTTCACTATTGTTATATCTTTGTAAATTTAAATATTACTTTTTCCGCTTTATGAATTGGATATGTTGGATATATAATTGTGAGAAATTGTTAGATGAATATTTATCCTTAGAGAT
Source organism: Megastigmus dorsalis (assembly GCA_900490025.1). Lineage (NCBI taxonomy): Eukaryota > Metazoa > Arthropoda > Insecta > Hymenoptera > Megastigmidae > Megastigmus > Megastigmus dorsalis. The sequence goes on along the minus strand of UELU01146966.1, from coordinate 123,689 downwards.
AAAAATAGCGAAATATGATCTGTAACATTGAAAAAATCGGTCCTTGAAATTTGCAATTGTAATTTAAAAAAAAGTTCGCATTATATATTTATTTAAAGCTATTGGGCGATTAATTTTTAAAAAAACATATCTAGGTGCAATGCGATTGTATAATCGAGTCATATCATTGGAATTTTTGAAAATGGAAGAAATCTAAGACATAAGATGAAATAATTGACGATATAGGCCAGAGGTGCCGGGCAAAAGTATCGGAACGATCCGCCACTGTTGTCCCCATTCTATCCTCTCTCCCCGTCCGCAACTCCCACTCATATATATACACGCCCGCACCTCCCACCTCCGCAACTATAATACACACGTATTACACGCACACAGACGCTCGATGCCATCACCGCCTTGCTGTATATTAGTATATACGTGTTTTACGCGCGTGTGCGTGAGGCGTGTAAAAAGAGACGGCTTCACGGCATAGTAGTATACGCATATATACACGTGCGCGCGGACACGTGTTGCTGCTGCTGCTGCTCGCCTCTTACGACTATGCGATATATATATACACACCCCGACGACGCATCAATTTCAACCTCCGAGACGTGTACAAGAGTATATGGAGTATACGTGTGTGTGCGTGTGTGTGTCTGCGTAGCTGAGTGACGAGTATATAATGGATTACGTCAATATCGACGCGGTCCGAATTGTGTGATGTTCGCGAGAGATTGCTATCAGCTGATTCAGTTTTTCTTTTTGCCTTTTTAGAGGAAAGACTATTTTCTCGTAGATTTTCTACGATTTTTTGAATAATTTACGGTAATTATATATACGATTTTTTATTTAGAATTTGGTCGAGTTGTTTTACAGCATCGCAACATTCCAAACGACTAGTTAGAGAAGCGTTGCATCGCCAAAGCTGCGGCCAAGTCTGTATAGCGTCTTATCCCGGCAACTCCCTATATGCTTGTCGCCACCTCACAATTAGCCGAGTTGACGCGGTCAAACGCAATTGCCGATATAATGACGAGCATTAGGGCGTCTCCTGGACCCGCAGTGCGCAACAGCCAGGCACACTCGGTCTCCAGTTAATTGTCCTCGATTAGCGGACTTGGCTTAGGTACTTATACACTCTCGCCGTTTTCTTTCAAGCTGAATATTTGTTTATTTGGGTTGGATCGAGCGCCACGGATTAAAAATGCTGCAGTTTTGAAGATCGTTGAGTAATATTGATATAAATAGGTTGCTGGTACAATCATGATAAAATAGTACCTATCATTGTACAGTAGCTGTCGTAATTTTCTAAAAACAAGATAATCTCACGAAATTCAATTGGAGTCGCTGAATTCACAACGTCGAAGTGGAAAAAAAGGCGCGTAAAAGACTATAAACCAGAAGAAAAAAAAGGTAAAGAGAAACTCGTGTCCCATTGAGCAAGAACACGTGGGAAAAGGTTTAAGCTGTACGAGTATAAGGGAAGCCCACTGCGTACGTGTACACATAGTCGAAAATCCGACAAACAGGTTGCAGGAGTTTAGGCTCACGTACATTATTTCTTTCTCTACTCTATACGGCTTCTTTTTTCGTCGGCTTATGCCCGCGGAATCGGTACATGGGTTCGGCTTTGTGTTATCCTGCAAAAGCCGATGCGCGCCTCGAGCAATTTTCTTTTAATGTAGGCCATTTTTTATAGTGTTTAAATTTACGATTCATAATTTTATAATTGCTATGACATTTGAAGTTACTGTTTCGAGAGAAAATTTTGGAATGCAGGAGCGGACAGTAAACGTTAAAATATATTTTGATTGATTTACTATCAATTAAGCGCAAGCTGTAATTCGAAATTTTTATCACGTAATCGGCATTGTCCGGAATAACGTGTGTAGGCGAGCGCACTATCGGCACAGTAGCACTTGTAACGTGAAACCGCGAGTGTAAACAGTCGAGCTTTCTTTCAACTCCGTCGTTTCTAGTTGCGGTTGGCCAATAATTAGTTATTTCAGTTCACTATTGTTATTTCAATGATTTTTCAAAAGGCTATTTTTAAAACCCGCGTTCCCTGGTACAAAATAGATTCCACGAGTCGTACATCTATTTTTTGAGTTTAACGAACGGACAAAAATTCGTAATCGAGTTAATCAATCGTTATTTCGTTGTATCAATAATTTAAAAATTACAGATTTGAGCTTGATCGCTCGTGCTTAATTATAAATATAACCATCAAAGAGATCACAAAAAAAAAATTAGAGCACGAATAATGAAAACAAATAAAAATTTCATAATAATCAATCGTATACATATCGCAGCCGGATCCCCAATAATATTCCGGCTCGGACGGCGTAGAAAGTGCGAAATTATGAAAGAGATATTTTACATAGAGTCGACGTGCAAATAAACTCGCGTCACTTGAAAGCTTCGCCGCGTTGGAGGACCAGTGAGTCAAAAAAAAAAAGCGAATTACCCCAAATCCATCGATCACTCGCCTCGAAACTTCGCGAATTCCTCGGTGAAACAAGAGAAGAAAGCAAAAAGAAAGCGAAAGAAGAAGCAGCTGCCAAAAATACGTAACAATATAATGTACCTTGTTAGTCATGCCGGCGACGTCCTTTTATCTCTCGAAAATAAACCAACACACAGAGTCACACACATACACACACACAGAGACACACGATCGAATACTCTTTTTTTTTTTGTTTACAGCAGAAAAGTTAAAAAACTGCGGCGACCGGTGCGGGAGCTAAGTGTTATAAAGACGACAGCCGCGCGACGTCGCGACGAGACTTCAACTAAAGGGGTTACATTACTCGCGCGGGCGGAGGCAAAAATACACGCGCCGAGGAAGAGTGGAAGACGAAGACGAAGAAGAAGAAGAAGAAGAAGAAGAAGCTGACGCACGCGTGCGGCTCGACGCTATATATTCATTCACATCTCGGTCGGCTTTAACTAGCCGGAATTACGGAGGATTCTTATGAATCGCGGGGAGGGACTGCGCTGCTGGTTTATATTTGTGAATCGATCGGAACCGTTAACGAGCTGCCCGACAATACGTCTTGTTTCATAAGTCTCGGGGGCGACGCCGATTCAGACGCTGCTGCCAAACGTGACGGAGTTGTGCGACTCTTTTTGTGGCGGGGAGAATCGGGGGCTATTAATCATTCTAGCGGTTTTAAAAAAAGGCCCGGCGGATCTACTGGATTTCCTAATTGTTGGCGGTAATGGGCTGCAACGCGAAAATAAACGAGCTTCTTTCTGCCCCCTTTAAAATCCCTTTTGCGCTGCTTCAATTAAGTTCTCAACTACTTAAAATCTGACGGATTCAATTGGGAGCGATGAGAGCTATTAACATTTTTCCCAGTAATATTGTCGTAAAAGTTTTTTTTTATGTATCGGTCTAGTGAACTGCCTAGGAACGTTTAATGCAATTAGTGCACATCTAGTGAGTTCGGTATATGTCGTTGATATGAAAACGCGTATACGTATGGATGATATTCGCGATAAAGTACGGGATTTACGATTGGCGCGGCAAAAACTTTTTCCACGCGCGCGCGCGAGCGAATAATTTATTTTAAAAGGAAATTTATTGCCGCCGGATGAAATTTGTGATATCGGCAATACGCGCTAAAAACATTGAAATAAATATATATACGTAGTGCGATGTGTATCATCGAGAAAGAAATTGCTGGAGAACGTTCATGTCGTTTTCTCATAAATGTACAGCGGCAATTAATTTCTCGTCTCGACTATAGGGTTATTTATTATTATTTTTGTACAGTGCGATGCGTGTGTTTGTTACGGGGAAGAATTCGGTGGCAATTGCTAGACACACACAGACCCACAATTCTTCGTTTTCTGCGAACTGAAAAAGTTGTTGCTGCTGCTGCGGTGATTAATCGCTTCTTGAAACACATTGTAATTGTTATTAGGAGAAATAATTGGAAAATCCGAGCGTAAAATTACGAATTGCTTTATTTATGAATTGCGCATATTTTATTGTTTTGTTTGATGAAATCGAAGTGGAAATTCGTTTAATAAATTGTCTGAAATATTTGATATACCAGGAATTGTTTATATCGTTCCGCGTCGTCTAATTTTATGATTTTAAAATCATTTTCAATAATTGTCCATCAGACACTTGAGCGCTTCCTTTCTTCGATGATCTATTAATAGAGACTCATTTGTCAAGTCTTTTTCTCGTAGGGGAAGTGGCGGCGGCGACGGCGCGAGCTTTCAGAAAAGCCTTACCTCAGTCCGACTGGATACTATATTTTAAACGTATTTGAACGAAAATAAATCCTATGCTTCGCAGAAAAGTTTGCTAAAAACTTGCAACTCTTTGCTCTGAGAGCCTCGTGGTATTTATTTTTACGACCAAGAGGCGAATCCCAAGCAGCGGCCATATTAATTTACGATACACAAATAAACCATTGTATCACTCGTTAGATTGAATTTTCGCTCTTATATTTATCTGGTCTCTATTGGAATTGGATTTTATTAATAGACAGCAAGGACAATCTAATTTAAGTAATTGCGCGATTATTAGAATCGGCGAGATTTTAAGCGCGTCGTTGACGTCAGTCTGCAAAAGTTGATCGACTGTTTGGATTTTCCAGGCTAATCCATCATTTTTTGTAGATTTCTCTATGTCGGATTTAAATTTATATTTAGACGCATCTCTATAGATCGGCTCCAGTTTCCGCAGTTAATGTATATCGATCGGATACTATACCTTGGAGCTCACACTTTCGTAAATAATGTTACTTTTGTTGAATAAAAAAAATGGAAATATTTTGTTGTTTGGATTTTGAACATCCTTCCTTCTCAAAACATGTTAGAAAAGCAGGGATTAATTTTGGTAAACAGAGTTTCTTCAGCTCAAACTTTATCCATACAGATTTAAGGAAATTTATTTCCCTCCAACTCTTCCTTATTTATATTTCAAACGATACTAAATATTTTCATAGATTCTTGTAAAATTATTTTTTTTGCACAACTCCTTACTTATAATTTAAACAATTTCTTATAGCGAAACTTTAAAAATAATTAATATATTTTTAGGCGTAATAAAGAAGAGTTCGGGACATCATAAATATAGCGCAAATGCGTGAAAAAAAAAAAACAACAAAATTCCAGCGAGTGATTTATCACAGAAAGCAGTGCATCGCGTCTATAACTCTTGAAACTCGTACCGAAACTTTTCCAAGTATAATAAATAACGTATTTAACTGTGTAATTTTCACACATCCAGAGCGTCCATCAGAATTTCACGAGAATGAAAATTTACACTGAAAAATGGAATCGGTATACTCCGCAATTTAGATGCGACAATAAAGGACACAATTAATTGTTTCTGCGTTATTTACTTTGCCCACCCATCATTTATAAATTTTCTGTACACTCGCAAAAGTACCGAGCGAAATTGCGAATATTAAATTCAAAATATTCGCTCGTGTAAATATTATCATCCATGCGATATATTCATTTATTCCAAAATCCAAGGCTGCAGCATCTAGCGCATAAACTTAATCGTCTGCTTGAGCAGAAACTGCACTTGTGGCGAAAACAAGGCGTAAAGTATAAGATTCGCCCCGGCAAGAGGCGTTAATCCGCAGATGTAAGCCATCGGCAGAGGCGCCATAAACAAGTTCCCGCGGATTGTGTGCGTGTACGCCGTTCGACTTGCCTCAACTTTCGTCGCTCGTGCAGAACAGCTGCACACGCGTCACAACGTCGTCACGAAGCGAATCGCTATTAATATCGCGGCGAAGCGAAAAGAAATTCTTCTCGATCGCGCATGACGTAGTTCGCGACGATTCGTTTTTGTTCCGATTGCGTGTCGCGCGGCGCGTTGCGTAGGTGTGCAGAGCTTTACGAGCTTTTTTTCATGGGTGTTATACGGATCAGCTCGTTCGTTTTTTTTAGTGTCTCGGGTTGATGAACTGGACGCTTGCTGAGCTTTCGGAGAGCCGAGTGATTGATTAAAGGGGAGTTAACCCGTTGTTACGGTGGTTTTATTGGCTGACGAATGATTTAAGGGGTTGTTGGACGGCACGGGGAAAAGTTTGCTGGGGCTGTTTGAGTTACGATGATGCGCCGCAAGCGCGCGCGGAAAGTTTGTTATGGTGATAGTGGCTGCGGAATATTGGCTAACTTATCGGTTACCGCGCGCCGCGCGCATTTATTTACGAGCTTTGCCCTCGCTAATGGGAAGGGATTGAAATGTATTTTGTGCATAAAGTCGCTTTTTTATTGGATGGCTCCTGTAAATTATTGCAGGTGACGAAATAAGAGTTTGCTCGCGAGAAAATGACTGGAATGACTTTTTATCGAGGAGTAAATTAAATTTATAAATAAAAGCGCAGTTTCGAGAAATCGCGCAAGTTCGGGGAATCGGTCGAATTCTCTCGCTGCGATATATAAATTAAAGGAAAATTTATGATGTTATTTTTTTTATAGGACTGTTTATTTTGGTTTATGGATTTTATTTCCAAAACTTACATAAGATTGTTTTCAACTTTGAGCTCTCTAATAAATTAAGGGAAATACTTTTTATTGCCGCGGCATTCCGAGAAACTACTCCCTCGCGCAGAAATGAACTTTATCTGCATAATTTTACGCGTGCGTTTGACCAACTTATTTTTACTGTTCGGTGTGATTTTCTCCAAGGAGCAATAATTCCCCTTGTAAAACAAAGTCCTCGATCGATTTTCTTAATTTTCCGCTCAGCAATCCAAACGTGAACCAGTTACACAAGAAAAAAAAAAAGAAAAAAAAAACAAGAGGAAAAAGTGTCGAGTTAAGGGGTAACTCACCTGTACGAGTGACCTGACGAGCGGATCGCCGAGGAAAGCCTCGAGGAAGAGGAGATCCGTGTCCTGGGCCTCGCAGCCGGTCCCGGTCCCCGGTTGCAAGCTCGTCTCATCCTCGGCGACGTTGACGACGCTGCGCGACTGCAGGAAGGCAGCTGTAACAGGAGCGCGACGACGCATTATTACACGATGGATGTGCAGAGCCGGAGCGAAAGAGGGTTAAAGAAAGAAGGGAAAGAAAGGAAGACGGGAGAGTCGCGAATACATCTCGGGCGTGGCTGGCTGAGCGGCGGCGGCGTCACCGACCCAGCTCCTATACGCATCTCGGCCGCGGATCAATATAATTGCAGCTACAGGTGGCCGCGAGCTAATGCGATGCGACTCCCGACACTGTACGAGGCTTACACTCCTCATTGGGCTTTATGGCCGTTAGGGGGATGATACCGAGATATATATGCCTTTTTAATCGAGCTGCACGAGCTTCCGTTGTAAGGATCCTGGCGTCCTGTAGGATTGAGAAATTTTAAATTTTAAATTAAACTCCGCAGGCCAAGGGTATAATTTTTAATATCTTATGCAGAACTTTGTTTTAAGGTATTTACATGTAAATGAACAGCTCGGAATATTTGTATGAAAATACGAGGGGAGGGAGACTTTCGTAGTAAGAAGCATATATATACATAGTAATAGCTATTTAGCATAACACAATTTTGGAATCTTCGGTAATTTAAGAGAATGAAAATTTTATAATTCTAGTGTATATTTTAATTATATCAATGATTTTTTTATTTTTTTTTACATATTCGATAGATAAATATTTTAGAGATTTTTTTCTACGAGTTGCCACAGAAATTTTTTTTAGATGAAAATGTTTAGGACGAGAAATCGCTGGGACGCGAAAGTAGTAACTGTAAAATTTTGAAGGGGCTACAGAATAATGCTGGAAATTCATTGAACCTTTGCGACGCGCGTCAATGACTACATCGAAAGAAAAAGCATTAAACGGTAGTAAGATCGATTGAATAATGTATCGTTCGGTAAAAACAACATTTAAATTTCCAATTTTACGTTAATCCACAGTAACTATTTTTAAATTAAATAATAAACGATATAAACAAGCGCATCGAACCTCTATTATTACAATACGCATAACATTTGCAACGAGTACCAACCTACAAGAAGCAGCTAATCAATAATCAATTAATCTAGTAGACGTTACCACGTGGGAGTGTCGATATAATACCGCTCGGCCATATATCCAGATCGATTATCGGCACTTGTTTAATCGCCTTTCCATTTTCGCGGACTCGCAACTTACAGCCTCGTCGCGCGAGATTTTTACGGCTATGGGCTTACGCGAGGGATTCCGTTCTTTATGGGCTCGTTGCGGGAGGAGAGAGGCACTTAAACGCGGTTTCTTCTCTCTACACGACTGCGACGACGACGACGACGGTGTGTAACAGTTTTCTTTGGATCGCTTCTTCTTTTACTGTGCCGAGAGAGACTATTGTTTGATAACGCACTTGGTTATACTAGGCGAGTTGTGGTGCTTGCCTTACTTTTTTTTTTTTCTTTACGGGGAATCTCGGGGTTTAGTTGTGCTGTCGGCTTGGATGGCTGGTTCTGTTTGGAAATCTATGTTATCATCGAAAGCATAAACGAAAAAACATTGAATTTAAATGATTGAAAATCAGTGTCTTGCCGTGTTCTTCCGTTTCCACTTCCATGCATCATTATTTATATAGTTGATCTAATTATATGCTAAGAAACATCAGGCTTAGCAATAAGATAGGCTGGTACGCAAATAACAAGAATTCCTCGTTGCTTCCGTGAAACAGATCGCCTTTAAAATAGACCTATAGCAAAGCGCACAAGTTCTATAACGTCTTACACTGCAGAACAAAGCAGCCTGCAATTAAACAAAACACGAATCCAACATGCACAGGTTCTCCGCTCGCAATAAACTCCCGGCGCAGGAAACGGATCATGCATATAGGTATACAATATGTAATAGTACAGGAGACGATTGCGATGCATGCACTCGTTCGTTAATAAGCTGATATTTATAAGTCTCCTCGTACACGAGCATAACGAGGCGGATGGTACACACGCGCGCGCGCATTGTTCTGTTAACGATATTGGCGCTTGGAAGCTAATTGACCCGAAGGTAGCTGCTTTTAGCTTGGCGCGATGCTAAAGTATATTAACATCCTCTACTCCACTTTCTATTTATAAATAAACACATCTTTAGATTTTACTGTTTTCCGCCTTTTGATAGCATATCGAGTGTTTGGCGAACTTTATTAATCAAGAAGCATCCAAAACATTGCCACACGACTTTACTAGAAAGAAGCGGTGTACCGTTGAACAGAAAAAAGAGAAACTCTCGACGATCAATTACCCACAAAAAAAAAAACTCCCGTTCCCGTGCTAACATTTCCCACACGATTTTTCCAACGCTATACACCCGATAACCCAAAAAGCAAACCCGAACCCAGCTCTCGTTCATCTCTCGCACGACACACAGACACACACACACACACAGAGAGAGACACGCGCACAGCATCCCAGTAGAGCGCGCAGGCAAAATATGATGACAATACCGTTATCGTAGTGCGCCACTTTGTTGACGTCCTGCTGGACTGCGTCCATGCTCGCCAGGAGCCGGCGCTCGCGCTCGCGCTTATCCTTCCTACCGAGGAACACCATAGTATCTATCTCCCCTATATGTGTGAGAAAGGCCGCCTGGAGGATCCGCTCTCTGTGTACGTATCTTCAAACCGTTCACTTATTCATCGGACCGCGACGACGAGACACACTGCTTTTACGCGATGCACACCGTTGTAACGAATTCAAACGGACACGCGCGCGATTTTCAAAAAAACTGTCTCTCTGTGGCTATCGCCAAGAGCTACTTATACGATGTGTATAAAAGAGAGTCGGTGCACTAAGGTCCAGGAGTAGTAGACGAGCGTAAGCGTCGAGGCCGTCGTCGGCGCATGATTATTATATGAATTCCAGCCGCTAGTGGACTGCGGCTTGGAGCTCACTCGCTCTCTCTCTCTCTCTCAGTGGTTTCTGCTGCTACGAGGGGCCTCGCGCCTTGGGTGCGCGCGCATCTCGCGACGGGGCCCGTTTGCTGCTGTTGATGTCGAGAGAGCGACGTCTGGTGGTTAAGCCCAGCAACGACTCTATACGCTTATGGGTCTTCGATGATTCCAGGTGTGTCGCGGTGTAACCGATAGTTTTGCGGCTCTTTGGCTGCTCTCCTGCGGCTAAGACTGGCGTAACTCGAGAGTCTGCCTTTTAATGAAATGCAAAGTGTGCCACGATCCCTTGATATGGATCTGCTTAGGCGAGGTTCTTGCTCTGTTTTTGTTCTCTTTCTTTTTAGTTCTGCAATTGAATGATTCTTTTCGGTGGTTTAACTGGTAATGTGTGTGTTTTTTTTTTCACGGGCGATGACAAGTGAATAGATAGAAAAGAACTTGTTTGATGTAGAGAAGATTAATAAATCGAAATCAAAAGTTTTATAAATCAATTTTTATTACGTTATTTAATATAGATCAAACATCTAAGAAAGTTTGTATATATAAACTGGAAAAAAATGGATATTTAAAATTTTACGTTGTAAATGTCTTGAATTTGAGAAGAAACCTTTTTAATTCACTCCGATCAAAAAATGGAATTCACTAACTATAAAACCTTTGATGATACACGCGTATTCTCGAGAGTTAATTTTAACCGTCTTAAACAATGAAATTCAACTTCATTCAATATTGAAGCGCGGATATAATCCCCAAATAATTTAGCCTGTCTCTCAACTTTGCACTCAAAGTAGTCCTATTTTTAATTTTTCCGCGCCTGCACGCGCATAAACAATGACGACTTTGCTTGCACCTCATTCCCGTCTACATACCCAAACAACGTCTCTTTTATCATTCACTCCTACGTACTTACGATGCACATTCTCCCAATAAATCGAAAATCTAGTCTAATATATATATATATATATATATATACAACCACTCGAGTCGCGCTACTTTAAAGTGTCTTGTAGCTATATAGAAGAAGAAAAAAGGTCGACGTGTGGAAAGCCGTGGCTCGCGCGCGACTGACTGAAAAAAACGTTCATTCTTAGCGGAGAGCTGCGAACGGCGGCGGCTCGCATCGCCAGCTGTTGAGACTCTTTGCCCCCGTGTGTTTAACGCCGCACCGAAGAAGAAGAAAAAGAAGGAGGTGGCGATTGGAAAAAAATAAGAGAGAGAGAGAGTGAGCGAAACTGTTGTATACACAGTGTGCGTGTGTTGCGAGAGTATAGAGAGAAACGGGGATTGACCGACGCCGATATCGTGCGAGATGTGCTGCTGCTGCCGATGTAAACGCGCTGAGACTAGCGTGCGTCTGTCTATAAAAAAACTTTTTATGGATTTTACAGCTTTTGCGTGTAAGCGGCCGCGTGTGAAGTGTGTGCCCCGGGCGAGTTACACTTATTCGAGCAAATAAATTCGGCGGGATGAAGTGCGCGCTTCTGTTTTAGCGAGATTTAAGTATCGCTGGTGGAGCTTAAAACTGTTTGGGCCGTGAATATCGATGCGATTGCGTAAAAATAACGTATCGGAAAATGTAATAAAAATGAATGTACAAAGTGTAACAATAATTATTTCGAGATCCCTTACAGTAAATATATATACAAGTACGTTAAAAAAGGAAGTCAAATGGCTAGGCTTTACACCGGTTCTTTTATTTTTCATAATTTCAAGACTATATATTTGTACTACTTACGGAGAGGCGTGGAACTCTAGCCTATCGAGTTTTACCTGCCCTACTATATAATCATTTTACTCGCGAGGCACAATGAAAAAATAACTTGAGCATTGCGTCAGAAGCAAAGCCGCTCTCAAAGCAAAAATTTATCCCCCCAGTGTTCAAAGGTAATTGAACGAACGAAATTTCGCAAATTTTCATGTATATATGTATGTCAATTACTTTCGAGTTGCCGTTCGCAATCGCTCACTTTGAAAATGTGTATAATATAGGCGCATAACTGCGATACTTGGGGTAAGTGAGCTTGAGCTTTTTATAAATTCGAGGCATTTAGGTTACAAAGGTAAGAGTTACGTACACAGTGTTCATTACGGTATTCCGAGTCTCAAAGAAACTTTCAAGAGCGCGTTTATCGTACACCTTACACTTATAAATAATACAATGGAAGTAGAAACTGATTTTCATGCATCGTACGAATCCAGCCCTTTAAAAGCTCTATACCGACAAAGACACAGGGATTATACGAGCAGGCGATGACAGTTCATCACTTACCGGAAGCGACATCGAAGGACCTGACGACAACCGCAGCGGCATTCTGGGGCGTCCTGTAGTCGCACAATCGGCTGCTCGGCCTCTGTCTGATCGGTCTGGTTTCGACCTGGTCCGGCCAGCAGACGCTTTTGCGCTCGGCGAACTCGGAGCTCCGCGAACGCCTGGCCATTGCACCGACCCAACTAATACACAAGCCTCTTCTTCTTCCACTCCTTCTTATTCTCGTTCTTTGGTATATACGAGTGACGATGAGCGATTGCCTTTAGGCGCGGGCTGCGGCGGCCGCCTCGGTATGCCGTTTCCGGAGCTTCGCTAATTTTGGCTTCGATCTTGCGCGACTACTGACGAACTGCGGCTGCTGCTGCTGCTGCTTCTTGGCTGCGTTTCTCAGCATTTGTGAGCAGCAGGTCTCGGGCGAGCTTAAGCGACGGCTTTGTCTCTCGGATGCGCCGCCCGTCGCTGCCGCGGGACGTGTTTTGACTGACGGCCGAGCTCTGGCTAATTGGTTTCCGATTTGAAATCACGGAAACGGGCTCTGCTTGGATCGATTTCGCCCACTCTTACTTCGCCAAAGCGTGTGCTTTTATTATCCTCTGTTATGCGAGAACTGGACGTCTCGATCGATGCAATATCGATCTCTTGAACGTAAGTTAGTTTAGGAAAACGAGCTTTTATTTCGAATGTGCTATAATTGTACTTTCGCGGAAAAGAAATCACAGGGTGCAGGAAATATTGCGGTGCAGCTCGTAAGCGAAAGTAGGTGAAAAGCTCAGTTGCGACAATTATGATCTCGACCGACTGATAAACACGTCAAGTTCATTAAAAGTCGCGCAAGTATTATTAAAATGCTTTGTATCAAAGCGCATTTACGCAAGCGATTATTACAGCGTATACAGTGCAATTAATGTTCAAAAGTGTGCCTCCTATTATTTCAAACGTATTGTTTAATCTGTGGGATACGAGTAAAGTCCTCGCGCACCCAAGAATTGTATAATCGATGTTCCGCGGTATAGTACCGCCATATCGATCCAACTCGTTCGCAAAAAGGACATTCCGCGAAATTCCCCAAAGACACACACGATCTATCTTACGCAAAAGCCGAACGTCGATCACAGTCCATCTACGTAGAGAGAGGGAGAGAAAAGTAGATGCACGTCGAGAGTCTGTCACAGTTCGCAAAAGCTCGCATGCACATATAGCTAACGTGCACACACGCGCGTATCGCGCGAGCTACTAAGCTCGAGGAGGGGAGCAGTGATCGATCGGCATTTCGCTAAGCCTCCTCTCTCTCTCTTTCCTGCACTCGAATTAAACTAGTGGTAACAAAGAAAAATGGTGATAATGCACTTGCACACCGCACAGACCCACTCGATCGCGTCCTATTATGAAATTGGCGAAAAGACGTCGTGTTATATGGCCGATCGGTTGATAGAGAAAGAGACTGTCGGCTTCGGGACTAATGCGACGACTAAAATCCGCTGTTTCCGGCGCGAATGTGCGGCTCGCGTGCGCGCGGCCAGGAGCGAGTCGCAGTGGAGCCTCTCTCGCCATGGTAACGCGATGCGCCGAGTGCTCGATGAACTGGGCACGCGACATTTACTTCTCTCTCTCTCTCTCTCTCCTATACTTACCCTTTTTCTTTTCTCTTCTCTTCCATTTGGCTTTGTTTAACATTAATGTTGCTGTTGCTGCGGTGATGTTTCATCGAGAAATATTTGACTGTATAAGCAACGAGATTTTGGTAAAGCGTATTTTTTTTTTAGTTTGTAACTCGAAGGATTGAGATAAGAGCAGTTTTTACTATGGGAACAGCGACAGCTCATTCCGCGTCGAGACAATCGATACTTTCGTATTGCCGAAAGATGTTGAGATGGTATATAGTCATGCCGGTTGCTATGCACTGCTCCTAAGGACCGTCCGTCACGATCCCATAATTCCCTAAATTTATCGGACGCGCCGCCAAAACAGAATCCATACGTCGTCTATCGAGTAAAAGCTCTTCTGCCGCGATGAGCTCGAAAGAAGGAAAAGTCACGATAAACCAATCGACGCGCAAAACAATATCCGAGCAAACTATAATTAATAAAGTATAGCCTCGAGGCTCGGAAAATCATTACAGCCGCAGACATTACAGCGCTGAGGGAATTACACGTCGGATAACACAATATATACGCGCGGAACATAGGCAGTTTATCAAAAAGACGGGCGCAGATTTCGGTGTGTTGTCGTGCGGCCGAATATCTCGTTATTTATAGATTTTTGAGTCATCTATATGCTGGTGGTGAGAGCCGCGAGGTTACATGCGAGGAGCCGATGAGTTCGAAAGCGCGTTATCGCGCCGCGCGGACCGGATACACATACACCCTTCTCTCCTCCTGATTTATCCGACGATAATGGATAATTGCAGACTGCAAGTGTATCGGTGAATGCGTGTGTAATTGCGTCTGATTGCAGTTTCCAGTCGCCTATACGTGCATGTTGCAATAATCAATTAATAGCAGCTTGCTAGTTTTTATTTTCCGACAAATATGATTGGTTTATGCTCGAATCTTGGTGAAATTAGTGTTTGCACAAAGCGCGACGATGTTATCGTGGTATTTGAATTTAGTACAAATATCACGATATTTATTCAATATAATGATATATAAATCGTGCTCCGTTGCGTAAAATGAAAGAACGATTGTGGACGTATATAGACGCGATAAATCAGCTTCGATTATCACCCGAATCTTATGCAAATATAGTTAAATCGTGGATTTTAACAGCTCGACCGAGATAAGTCGAAAGTAAATATTTTGATATTTGCGAAGCAAAGATAACGTCGATACAGCGCGAAATCGAAGCTTCTCCTGAATAAAAATGCATTTTGAATAACGTAAAATCGTTTGAAAATAAATTTGCCACTCGATCAAAAGAGCCGCTGGTGACCAATCGAGAAATCAATGACAGCTCGATATCGACACCGCTATATATACAACTGCTTCCAACCCCGACAAATTGGTCTCTATCTCGACACGGTCGCTCGATGTTACGGTATCGCTCAGGCGCGCAAATGAAAAATGAATCGCGCCGCGGTGGGATGGCAGTTCGCCGCTATCTCGACCAGTCCGCCGGCAAGGCAGGGATCTACCGTTATCAATTTAATTTCGTCCCCGAGTTCGCTGCCCCTTACCTTAGGTGTCAGCACTTGGAATGCGAGTCTTTCCAGAGATACGATATATATGTGTATTAGGGCAATTGAAGTTGAAGCGCACGTATCTATAAAGTTTTTGAGTAGTTAGGCGGGATTCTTGGGAATGGAGTCGCGGCCAATTGGGTCAGCGTACCTTTGACAAGCGTGTCTTCGTTTCAAAGTATATAATGACGATTGCCTTTGTTACACGGAAAAAAATCGCAAGCAGAGTTTCATGAACCTTAAAGGAAAATTTACCGAATAGCTTGAGCTGAACCAATCAAGCAAGATGTGATTGACTGTTATAGAACATCTACAGAACTAGTTCGGTACATTTTGCTTGATCAATCGAGTAAAAGAAGTTAGGCATACTTTACCTAGCCAATCAAGTAATTATTGCTCGCTTGAGTAATAAACTTGAGAAAAATGTTTAATTTTCTGCGTTTTATTTTTTCTTTTTAATATATTACATTATATAAGGTAACGATAAGTATATAATAATCATTTACAAAATGTGCCTCGTATTTTATTTTATTTTATTTTATTTTATTTTATTTTATTTTCTGTCGCTTGCCGCTGTAGTTGTTTACAC
>UELU01146966.1:96095-107792 GCA_900490025.1 Megastigmus dorsalis | reverse complement strand
CTTCCGCCCGCCCGCCCGTAATTTAATTTAAAACACGACGACGCTGCACTGCGTCCGCTTACAGTGTATATAGAAGGCAGACGCGCGCGCGTCGTTCGGCCACTTAACGATCACGTGTCGATGTATAAATCCCGCGGACTAATCGGCCCACGCGTTCGCCTGAGCAAACTTTTGCCCCGCGATCGATCGATCATAACGTTGTTATATTATACGAAAATAAGATAATGCCAGACAGATAAGAGGCATAGGTTGGCCGTGCGGCGAGTTGTTCCTGAAATAGTATGAAATTATATGGTTTTATTGCGGCGAGACGATGGATTCCACTTCTAAGCGTGCAATTGTGATATTGGATTGTGTGCGTGATAAATCGTTGGAAATTGATGAATAGTCGATTTTTTTTTAAGATAGCGATATTTCGATTGATTATCCGACGTAATGATTGCAATTTATTACGCGCAAAATGTATTAGCGGAATTTATTTTGATAGAATGTCGAATTAAGAGTCGAATGTTTGTAGAAGGGCGACGTAATTAATTATTTTGAAATCCGCTTATATTATACTTCGCACATTTGATTACGTGACGAGCTAAACTGTTAAAATTTAACATGGATTTATATATAAATCGCTGCGAAATTGAACGATTAACCCTTTTATGACGGAAACTTAACCACTTCTATTATAATCCTTCAGTTTCGTCATTCATAATATAATACAATTATGTACATAGATTTTTTTTATAATTATGTACACGTTCAATCAATTATTATCCAATATTACTTCTGAATCTGCACGCGTAACGTTTTTTCAACAAATTCATCATTTATCGCTTATCAAGCCTTAAACACTCAGTATATCGCTCCAATCAACACATCACACGGAAAAAAATTGCAAGCAGAGTTTCATGAACCTTCAAGCAAAATTTACCGAATAGCTTGAGCTGAACTCATCAAGCAAGATGTGATTGACGATTATAGAACATCTACAGAACTAGTTCGGTAAATTTTGCTTGATCAATCGAGTAAAAGAAGTTAGGCATACTTTACCTAGCCAATCAAGTAATTATTGCTCGCTTGAGTAATAAACTTGAGAAAAATGTTTAATTTTCTGCGTTTTATTTTTTATTTTTAATATATAGTACATTATATAAGGTAACGATAAGTATATAATAATCATTTACAAAATGTGCCTTGTGGCAACGTAAAATGTATTTTTTTTTTTCATTTTTTTTTTCATTTTTTGTTGCTTGCCGCTATAGTTGTTTACACCATGTGATATGTACATAGCAAACGACAAGCTTATTTAATACACAGGGTGTACAAATTCGGAAAATATTGAATATAAAATTAGGACTTATAAATTAAATAACTTGAAAAGTTAATGTTTACATTTTAGTAAAAGAGAGTGTATTATACACACTCGCGATTGGAAGACGGCAAAGTAATCTTTGTTTGATTATTTAGGCACTTTGTACACGGAGAAAAATAGTTCACTAAAAATTGCGACAATCTTCATGAAAAATTACTATAATATTCAGCAATGGCGAGACAGAGTCGCTGTTTACTAATTTTTAGTAGACAGTATAATAGAAGTCAATAGAAGTAAAATTGAAGTATGCTAAGTTCTAGAAAATATTATTTTAATAATTAGTATACCAGTATAGCAATTTTTAATTTATTTACTCTTAATTATTACTATACCAGAAGAATGTTTTTAAAAACTAAAATAAATTTTGAATTCAATGTACTACATATGTTTTTCTATTTAATGAAGCGCGGAGAATTCCTATTTTCTAGAATTACCAAATTAAACCTGAATTCATATTCTATTTTTTGACATACTTATTTTAGACAATTTACTTATTTGGATTCGCAACGCATTTTTATTTTACATTTCAAAGACGCTCGCCTGTTCTTGTTTTCATAAACATACATATACCACCTATAAATTTATAATACCTAACTTGGCTATACTGATGTATCGCTATAATACTTTAACGCATAATCGCATATAAGAGATGTTATTGAAAGTTCTCTTATATACTAACCGAGTCAATTTCTAACCACTTACGAAAGCCGTCATAAGCTGTGCAGAAAGTCCGTAGCCGCCTGGTGGAGACTTCCACAAGTGCTACTTTTTCATTCTGAAAAATTTTACCACGATCACGGAAGTTATAGGTTAACCGGCAACCGCGCTTTTAGACTCAGCGACTCGAGTTGGGCGAGTATATTGTTGTTGTTGATGCTCGAGGAACCTGGTCGAGTCGACCAGCGCGTCGTCACGTGACCTTCATGAAAACAATCGCGAAGCGCCTTTACGTAGTATATTCGCGATATCTGAACAAATGAAAACATAGATTTAGCATCTACTTTCTAAATTATTACTATACTTTATATCAAATATTAAAAGCTTGGTATACCAATTTCAAAAGTAATATTTTTTAGTGTATAAACAACTGATTTTACTATACTGTTTAGCAAAATTCATAATATTATTTACTAAATTAAAAAATAAAGTTATTGAAACTTAACTGCGTATAATTTTTGGTATACACGTTATCAATTTTTAGTTACTATTCTAATAATTTTTCACTGTCGGAGCTTGCGGAAATTATTGAATGTATGCTAATAAGTTTTATAATTATTGTAAAGTTTCTCATAATTTGGCTCTGTCTCGCCATTAGTGAAGATTATAGTAATTTTAAATAGAGTATTTTTCTCCGTGTATTTGACTGTTATTTCAGTATGTATTACCGAATATTTTCAATAACATTTGCCCAATAACTTCAATACATTTTGCTTAATTCCTGCTTCAGCGTAATCTGCCGAGCTAAATTAAGTAATGTTTGCTTGCGATTTTTTTCCGTGCATCGATGCATTTCCAATTACATCTCCCAATCAACTACCATAGCAAAAATATCCTCTCGCATCGAATCGCTACACCCACAACAGCTACTACTCAACGTCCCGTCACTGCATAATTTCACCGAGTATTCGCGTCTTCGGTCGTGCACGCACACACACATGCCCGTGTGTGTACATTTGCGTCAAAGTGCGCCAAACTACGCGTGGACATTTGGGAGGCTGAATTCCACGATCTCGAGGCATTAAGTCATCGATGATTAGACTTATCAAATGAATCCTCGATCGAAGGTGCAGACACACATCTTCCGTAAATGCACCGGAAATTCCAGGATATATTCATGACGAGCTACTGGTCCCCGGTATATACACACACAACATGCGAGTTCGAATCCTCGTTGTATTTGCATTACGCCGCGTGTGTTTGGGTCTACGGTCGCACACACGGACACGGAGCACGGACACGGAGCACACGCGCGCATTCGGAATGTCAATAAGCCGCCTCAAAGCTAAATCTCGGTCGCGTTTCGGTCTCTATACTCCTCCTATCTCTCACTCACTCGCTCTCTATGATGTCGATTTTGATCGAAATATGCAGGTTCCAGTACAGCTTGGGGATGTTAATATCGAGTGGCCGGCCGCGCGAGAAATGCTGATTTTGATGGTTTTTGCGGCCAAGCTAGTTCTCTCTCCCTCCCTCCCTCTCTCTCTCTCTCTCTCTCTCTCTCTCTCTGGCTGAGTGTGTACGCGCGCGTGTGTATGCACCGCACACAGAGCTCCGACGTCGTTTTGATGGAATACATTTGAGAGGTGAGCGCGTGGGTATTTAATGGCCGAGGATGCGGTGTCGAGGATCCTATATGATCAAGATTGACCTGTGCTGTGTATGGTGCTTGACGACTAGCGCGGAAAATTATGGATCTTATGGAGAACTTTTTCAGACCACTGGCTGAAGATTCAAGAGCTACTAAAATAGTATGAAATCACCTACTTAAACGGTTACTTTTTGTAGATCGACTATAGTTCATTTAATGAATATGTCATTTTAATAAAAATATAAAAGTATTTGTAAAAGTATTTAAAAGTTGCGCAAAAGATATTGTTCTGTTCACGATTAATTTCATCGTATAGATTAGCTCTCACGCATAATCAATACTGCAGCCGGTGATTGAAATTGGTATATACTTTGATAGTTTATAACGTTCATTTAAGCTTCCCGCTGGCACTTAAATCTTCGAAAATCGCGTGAAAAATAATTACTAAAAGACCACAGGGGATAACTAATATCCTCCAGGTGGACTTTCATTCTATCGAATCGATAAATTAAGGAAAATACATATACTCTTGTATTTTTAGGATCGCTAATTTCAATTACGTTGTCAAAATTGATCTTAATTACTTTACTGTCAACAGGATTGCTTATACTTGAAATATTACTTAGTGATCATTTACCACAAACTAGAAATCCATTTTATATTAATCGACTAAAAGTCTGCACTTATCAATCAAGAGTCACTTATATTTAATTTTTGTTTTAATAATAAAACTTTCGTAAAATTTTTTAAATTTTCTATTTTTACTTCCCTGATCAACGGTAACATAAAATTGATATTAAGTACTTTACTGTCGCCAGTATTGCTTATAGTTGAAATATTACTCAGTGATTAGCTGCTACAAACTAGTTATCCATTTTATATTAATCGCATAAAAGTCACTTATCACACTAAAAATTAATTTTGAGAAATTCAACTAAAACTGTTAAATTCATATCCTAAAAAAAGTATACATCGTTTTTTTATTTACGATCGCGGACGCGATTCATCTGGTACGGAATTTAGTTATGACAAAAGTGAACAAATCTATAGAATCACACGTTATTCATTGAAAATAAATAATTACAATAAAGCGTCATAATTATTTTTTCATCATTTCGACCGATGATTCCATTATATTCTTCAACGCAGGACAGATTATTCAAAAAATGTTGACGCATTTACCTTTACGTTCGGGCACTCGTCCGTACCATCAATCAGCCGCTCAATTCCGTTCTAATTACAGCCAAAATTTTGCGTCCACACAATCAATCGGTCGCGGCAATAACCAAGCAATAAACCACCCAATCTCCATACACACGCCTACACGCGGACCGTTACACTTTTCCATTATCGCGACGCGCCGGAAACAAAAAAGAGAGAAAGGGAGAGAGCGGATGCGCAGAAAACGCAAAAAAAGCAGTAAAGAATTTGTATTCAACCGCAAAACGGAGCGAAACCCAATACCCAATACACGAGCAGCGTCGAACCAATATCAAACGAGATTCGGCCGGCTTTTATGGGAAGAAAATTAAATCAGCTACAACGCGTCGCGCTCGAATCTCTTCTTTTCCCCACTCTCTCTTTCTCTCTCTCTCTTTCCCTCTGAACGTAATGCCAAATCTGCATTTTATCGAAGAGCGAGTAGAAGGGACGGCATATCGAGCTAGAGTATTATTCGAGGGCAGAAAGAGAGAGGGGGTCCGTACCGCTTCGCAAATCGGCCGATTTATTGGCGCTGACTCACCGCGATCGGGGTGAGAGACGCGAGAGACGCGCGAGGCGGACCACCGCAGCGTTTATAGGGCTTGACCTCGGCTAAGGAATAACCTCCGGCTGCGGGCACTGCACCTCTAAAGTACTTAACCCCCCTATACTATACGGATCGGCAAACAATGCTCGAGGTGACGCGATATTTTTTCCTCTACCCGTGGCTTTGTGTGTACCTTTTTTTGCGTTGGGATATACACGTAAGTATAGGGTTTGTTGGGACAGTGATTTGGTTCTCTAAGCCAATCTGCTCTTTAAATTGTCTCGAAGTGAGAAATTACTTTTTTTTTAAGTAGATATATATTTTGGCATAAGCATACGAATTTATAATTTAAATTTCCCAATAAATTTATGTTCAGACATTTTGAGAGCAGAAATTTCTTGTTATTTCTGTGGAGTAATCACTTTATTATTATATGTAAAAGTTTAACTCCTGCTTTCCTTCTTAAATGGAAATTCTATTGTAATAAAATTACTATTTTCAGTGACAATGTCAGTGACAAGAAGTAAACTTTTTCGTCATGTATAAGTAAAGTTTAAATTTGATTTGAAAGGTAGTGTTCGAGTCTGTGTCAAATATTGGGATTTCACTTGAAGTAGCAATTGAGGAGTTAGGATAAGCAATAACTTACTTGAAGATTTTACCTTTTGTGCATGACTCATAAAATTGATGATAACGCTATTATAACTTTTTAATAATTAGTAAGAATGTAATTATAATATATTCGAAGGGTAAATTGGATTATTAGATCCTTTTACGTGAAACGGAAAATAATCAAGTTATATAAATGCTGTACTTATTTATCATTCACTGGTAATACCTTAATTCGATATTTTGTAAAATATAAACTATTTACAGCCTATGTATATGAAACTTTATTTTAAATTTAATTATCGCTTATAAAGTATACCGTACCAATTATAAATTATTGCTCTTCGTGTGATTTTAATTCGCTA
Source organism: Megastigmus dorsalis (assembly GCA_900490025.1). Lineage (NCBI taxonomy): Eukaryota > Metazoa > Arthropoda > Insecta > Hymenoptera > Megastigmidae > Megastigmus > Megastigmus dorsalis. The sequence goes on along the minus strand of UELU01146966.1, from coordinate 101,394 downwards.
AAAACACGAATCGTGCACAATACCCTGGTAGAATTGTCGAATTTGACTGCTAAACGTGCCAATTAAATGACAAATTTTTTGACTATTCAGGAAAAAATATACTTTCAGATGTTCTGTAACGCCAATTATTTTAATCAGTTTTAAACTAGCTTTCAATTATGTAGTCTCTAGTTTTTATATACGGATCCCCAAAGTAGAGATAATAGTGAAAATTCAATATACCCATAAAAACTGGCTAAAAATTTATACCAGGGTAACAAAAAATGTTTTAAATAAAAATACAGTTGTCTAATTCATTGCGCATTCACCAGAATCAGAACGAAAGTTTTTACCGCTAAGGCGAGAAAGATACAAGTTGGTATGTGAAAATCTATTGGTAGTGCCAATAAAGCAGATTTAACTCACGAGGAAGCCGTTATTTTACATCCCCTTAAACTTCAAGGAGCCATTCGTCGCTGCTCGCATATTCACGGAGCTGTACGTGAAACCGTTAAAGAATATGTTCTTCTGATTCTATTATTTAAACGGACATTAAGGCGCAACTTTATCGTCAGCGAGACTTTCCATACATATGGAAAGTGAAATTTCTTCAAAGATTTTAGTGCACCTTAACGCTGTTGTGAAAACTATTCGTTGAATTATTAATATTGGAAAAAACTGTTGAATTGTGATCGATGACGTCTAGCAGTTATCGTGAAGTTTTGATGAACCGAAGCTAAGTTTTATTCAAAAATTTAACTTTGGTTACTTAAACAGAATATCGATTGGCCTAATGCAATTTTCTTTTGTGTTTAGATCACGGGGGTAATTGTTTGTTTTTCAATTTACCTAGAATTGAGAAATGTACCAATAGAAATGTGTCAAGTTTAACCCAATAACGCCCAAACAGCCATTATTTTTTCTCAACTTTCGAAGTTATAATTTTTTATGTAAACGTCCTGGAAAAAATTCCTAATATAGTGTTTTTCACAGTTTAAGTTCTGTCTTTCGAAAGCCGTTACCAGAATTGGTCTAGATATAGTTTTAAAAAAGTTATCATTTATTTTTCGGAAAAAAATTAGCGATTTTTATCTCAAAAAATTCTTACTATATAGTTACAACTTCTGCTTTTTAAAGCCTCGTTGGAATTTTTCAATTTTTGATTCATTAGAAGCCGAGATATTGTATTTTACATGTTGGAAATAATGTCAAATACCTAAAAACCTGCTATTTTGAATTTTTGTAGTACACGATTTCACAAAAAAATTTGCCATAAATATAAATAGTTTATCTACAAAGCTTATTCTTTAAGCTTTAATTTAATTTTCTAGTCCACTCTGTACGATTTTTATCGAACATATCGCAGTTTGAAAAAAACTTATGTATTGGTATTTTCATGCTTTGCACCATCATAAGAATTTACAGGTTGGTAGTTAAAGATTACCAAATCTTCAAACTTCGATAAAATTCAAGCTTTCTAAATAAATTAATGAGATTAGCAGCAAAAATTTACGTATCTACATAATTCGGAATTACTGAATTTTATATTACATTCAACACTTAAATTTATATATATATCGGCTTCTAATGAATGAAATTGAAAAATTGTAAAGAGACTTTAAAGAGTTGAAGTTATGTGTACATTTTTTTGCAGTTGTATATAGCAACGGTAACTTTTTTAAATCAAAACCTAGATGGATTTTGGTAACGGCGTTTAAAACAGAACACTATATTTAGAATTTTAACCAGGACGTTTACATAAAATATTATGTCGTCAAAAGTTGAGAAGAAATAATGGACATTTTGGCTTTTACGGGTTAGCTAACATGATTCTCAGTAGTATCACTCTGAGAAGAATTTGTTCGTTAATTAAAATGTAATGAAGATGATTTTGGTATATTAAAACTTCAGTAAAATATCAAGCATATCGTATAATGGAAATTGTTTCCAAAATAATGCTCCGTAAATGTAATATTAAATTATTTTTCTCCGAATATAATGGAAACATATTGGATATTTCAATGCGAAGATTTCGTACTTACAAGGGGAACTCAAGGAGTCCGGGAAAACGATTTTGATGAAACTTTACAGAGACATTCTTTGATCGAAAATGTGAGATACGTGTCTCGTATATTAGCCAAATGGACCCCAGGGTTAATGCCCATTTAATCAAAATATGTGAGAAATCATGGTTGTCTTAAAACCTTCATTGTTAGACCAATATATATCGTAGAGAATATTGCAATAATATATCAAAAGTATAGATGATAAGCTTGCATTTGCATTTTTAAAAGTTATTAGCACTTTTGGTTGAAAAGTTATGAATAATCGAATATCAAGTTAATTTTGGATGCATTTTTCAACTGAAACAAACGATTAATTTTAAGGCCCAAATATTAACTTAAATTTACATAGCTCATAACTTTTGAATGAAAAGTGCTATTATCTATATTTTTGATATATTTTTTATGAAATTTGCTAGAATGTACATTGGCCGTGCAAGAAAGGTTTTAATACAACCATTATTTTAATTAATTGGGCATTAACACGGGCGGGCTCGGTCTATTTGAATGAATAACGAGATACATATCTCATATTTTCGATCAAAGAATGACTTTGTAAAGTTTCATCAAAGTCGGTTTCCCGAACTCCTCGGGTTCCCCTTGTTAGTTAAAAATAAGCCAATCAGTGAAACAACCTCAATGAAATAATTGTATTTATGACTACAATAAAATTGACTTAATTTTAATTTGTTAAATTAAAAAATTATCTCTTATTCAGTCCTGAATATCACAAAAAACATTAAATTATATTTCAAGTTAAATATATAACGATTAAAATACTTAAAATCTAAATTCTTACCAATTACTAGAGAAACATATAAAGCCGCAGCCGTGTAGCAGAATACTTACATCGAAGTTGGCGTCGCACCTGACGAGGTCTTGGGGATAACCGCCATGGAGCTTGAGCGTCTGCAGCAGACCCTTTAAATAAACAATGAGTACATAGTAAGAGGCGAGTCGATAAACCAAATACGCCATTGCCCAACGATATTCGCGAGTCTCGTGAAAAGTAGAAGCCTTTGGTCAACTCTATCAGCTCTCACTCTCTATCAGCTCTTCGGTGGTAGCATCCTCGATCCGTATAATACCTTCGCATGCACTGCACACACAATGCTCTTATTGTCGCTCAATGGTGGCGGCGCGCAAGTAGAAAAACAGGGTGGGAGAGAGAGAAAGAGAGAGAGAGCAATAAACCGATCGCTTCCGCGAATTCAATTTCGTCCCGATCGTTTGCTCTCTATTAATTCTCGGTATATACGCGGCGCAAGAGCCGCTGCTGCTCGCGGCACGACGACGACTACGTAGTTACCGTCTGCGGGAGGAAAAGAAAAGAATGTAAAGAGAGAGTGAGAGAAAGAGAGCGCGAAGAAGGTTTATAAAAGCGATCAAGTGCTGATGGATTTTTAATAACTTTATCGCTTCCTTTATGCGATTGGTCGCCTGAGTGGGAGCTGGTAGGGAATGGGGGGAAAAAAGAGGAACGGGTGGTGTGGATGGAAAATGGCCGCTCGAATATTCTCCATTCTCTTATTCTCGAGTGGGAGAGAGAGAGAGAGAGAGAGAGAGAGAGAGAGATTTGGTATAGACGCAGGCCATTATTTGGAAAGTTGATTGGCAGTCGCGCGGCAAGGACCTTGGCTTTACGGCTCCTTTTTATTGGCCCTTTCACTCACTCGCTTCGCCGCCGCTGGATAAATCCACTGGAAAGGCCCATTACGGAATACCATTCGGCTAATACAGCCACCGCAAGCCAACTCCTCCCGAGCCCCCCTTTCGCGAGAAGTCATCGAGCGTCAAAACAGTGGCGCTTACAAAGCGATAACTTTTAATCGAAACTCTCCCCTGCTGCCAGCAACCCAGCGACTCTCAAAGCTGTTGCCGCTGTCGCCATTTCCTATGTTGCCTAAAGACCACGGGATAGTATATACAGTCGGACGCCCTGTATTTATCGGTGCAACCTGAAACCCAACAGATACGCGTACAGCATCACCGCATCGTGTACGTGCAGTGTGTGTCTGTCGAGTCCAATGATGCGTTGTGCGGCGTTTTGATTAACTATAAGCATCGATTTCCGCGTGTACCACACAACGTGTATACATACGAAATGTTCGTGACTTTGCTGCAGGATTATTTCTTCGCCCTACATATGCGCGAGGTGAAAAGTTCGACGGCTGTAATAATCCGGCGTGTGTGATTGTAAAAAAAAAAGATACATCTGTACAACGCGGATGGTGACGGCTGGCTTTGATGTACCGAGCCCTGCACTGCACGCGCCCCGTATCAATCAGCTTTTTACGACAGATACACACATATAAAGCGTGCTGGGCACTAGAAGAAAATGATCTATTAATATAATGCGCTAACGGTGGTGATCTATTGTTTTTTGGACTGCCACGCGGGAATAAGGTAACATCTGGGAATTGTAATGACTGATCGCGTGGCCCTTTTCGTTGATTTTTATCGAGGAGAGCGATTTTAACCCAAACAACAAATTTGGGTTTATTAATACGAGCAGAATGTTTTTCCTAATTCGCTCTACTTCGATTAACATCATGTGGACTTCAAATTTTTCAAAAAAGATTACTGCGGGATTTTGCTAAAAGGTATATATAAAGTTTTCATAGGATATAAAATAAGACCCTTTAATACGCAGGCTTTTACGAGACGGTGTTAGCGATTTATATTCCGCTGGTCTTCATCGAGTGTAACAAAAACTCAACTTCGCATTTTCACGCCAATGAAAACACTTTTGTTAATAAAAAGCAAACAGTAAAAGATTAATCAATGATATTACTGAGTGCTTATATATGTAAAACTATATTCAAAACAAAGCACCCAATCAATTAAATCCACAAATCTCAAATTCCTTAGAAAATGCATCAAGAAATTCGCCCCCATCGAAAGACATCCAACTGCACGCCTACAACAGCAGCAAGAGCAGCAGCGACGACGTCGGCACGCGCAACATGACCATCCGAAGTCTCTCTCCTTTTCGGCGGCTCTACGGGCGTAACACACGACGGCCCACGCCGCATACATACATAACGGTAACGCCCCGCTGACCCCGATCTGTCGTTGTCTCCCCCCCCCCAGTCGAAAGGCTTAGGGTATATACAACAGGATGGCAAGCGTGTAGAGGGTCAATCTATCCGATCGATATGGGATCGATCGATCGCCTCGGTTCAACCGTCCCATCCGTCGCGCTGCTGCTCGAGTCATGCTGCTCGCTGCGCTGCCTGACCCCCCCCCCCCCCCCC
>UELU01146966.1:47799-95707 GCA_900490025.1 Megastigmus dorsalis | reverse complement strand
CCCCTTCTCTGAACATGCCTCGCGGGTTCAATTAAAGCCGGCCCTGCAATTCTCTCTCTTTCCCTCCCTCTCTTTACAAGCATTTCACAGCGTGTAAATATATATACATATATATGTGTGTGTATTTGAAACTATATACGCGGGCAGGATGAATTGGGAGTTTTTGCTGTGTGTGAAGGAAGGGACTGTGACGTATTGCACCGGTTGTATTTTTCGCTTCGCGAGGCGCGCGTGTGTCTTCTTCTCGTTTTTGCATCCAGGCCAGACGCGGATAAATGTATAGCCGGTGTATTATGTATGTGGGGATATATGTGATCTTTGATATCTTTACGGGATTTCTTCCGCTTGCCTGGACGTTGACGTTTACTCGAAGAGAGACAGAGAGAGTGGCTATATATTCTAGATCTCGACGGTATACGAGGACGAGAGAGGGATGTCCGACGGGGATTCACGGAGATTCCCGGGGATTTTGGTTCGATTATGTAGGGGATTTCGATGCTCTCTTGCTCTCGGGCTGTATTGTGTATGTTCGCGTGTGCAGTGTGTGTACCGGTTTCATACTTTTTTAATAATGCCCGTGACGTTGCGCACCGGCTAATGTTTAATACAGTGCTATAGATTCGGGAGATGAAGTACGGCTTTTTTTCGGAAAAGGTCAAGGGTCAGGCGGTGGTTAGTGTCGAGGCCCTCTTGTTCCGATGCGAAGTGACGCGAATATGAAATTTGTAATTGCAGCGAAATCTCACATTGTTTGGTTTTAATCAAATTTCTATTTTATCGGAAAAAAATGGAGGAAACGGATTGTTCAAGCTACTCGAGTAAAATACTTTCTTCTTTATTAGAATTTATATATTTCCATTTTTCAGAAATAGTCAAAATCCGTGCTGTGTACTTTTACAAATGCGTTGATTCATTTTCCCTGCAAAAAAACTCTTCGATGATGGCACAATAATGTAGCAAACAGAATCATAAAAAGTAATCGTTAAGAAAAACCCATTTAAATCACGCTGCAATCGAAGTACAAAGGTTCGCGACTGACGCGTCTCTCTAAAATACAAAAAAAAAAAACAGGAGAGAGCACGCAGCGACGGGAACGATCGAAAAGCCAATAATTGTAAGAGAAATAGCCTTTTTCAGCCGGTCAAAGACACTGGAGAATGGGATATATAGAGAGAAAAGTCAATGTATCAAGCTACGGTGCGATGCGTATATAAAGAATCGCGATCAAAGCAAAAGGTTTTTATATAGAGTCAAAAGTCCATAATCCATCAGCGATCAAATGGAATTTCCGAACCAGGGTATTTATAGTCCACTCATTTCCTTGGCCGACGATCTTCAAACACTATCTCGCGCCGCCGTATATATAATATACAACACACACGCGAGCGAGCCGATAATCAAACACGTGTATCTCGATCTCTTACTCAGCGCGCTAAAGCCGCGCCGCGCCGGGGAGTGAAACAAGGCAGGCTGCAGAGCCGCGGCTGCAGCGAGTGTTTCGAGCAGACTGAGATTCTCTTGAGACTCGGGCTCTCGGCTAAACGCGGATCTCTCAGTATGTATATACGTATATACGAGAGAACCTATACGGTCGTAAGAAACAAGACGCGAGAGAGAAAGAGAGAGAGAGAGCGAGAGAGTGAGAGAGGGGATCGGTGTATAGTGCGTGCAGATCATGAGTGAAAATCTTTAGTGTTGTCGATTTGTTACTTAGGTAGAGATTGAGTGCGATTCGTTTAATTAGAGACTGAATATTTTTAAATAAGGTAAATCTACAAAATATTTATAAAGAAATGAAAGAAATTATAGGATTAAGCTTAGTATATGAAGTTATAAATTTTTCCAACATAACGTCAGTATTATTATAAGATAGATGATATTTTGTCGAAGCATAATATGCAGGAATCTCAATTCCTTAAATTACGTATATTTTATTTCAATAAATGAATGTTTCGTACAAACAAAACAGTAAATCAAAGTAACAAAAAAAAAAGTATCGTGATCATTACAAAGCGCAAAGCTATTCAGAATTTATATGAAACTAGTTTTAAATGCTAATACGTCGCGTAGAAACCAGTGTGTCAGTCGAAGCAATCGATACCTATACAAAACACTACACGTTATTAACAACTCCTGTGCGTCAGGTCGAAATCAACATAAACAGAAGAAATTAATTACGAAATCTCGATTAAATTCTTCCGAACGATTTCCGTCCTACCACTTAGTCGTTTTCCCATAGAGCCGCGCACTCGGCAGGCAGACAGACAAAACACAGTTCCTTGGCTCGCGATTCTTCCAAGCTCATCCATTCGCGACGTCATTTGGCCATTTCACCGGACGCTTTAAAGTGCCTTAATAGACGCGAGCGCAGTTGATGTTCCCACTCTCTGTGTATATATATGCGTGTGCACCGACCTTCTCTCTCTCTCTCTCGTTCGCTCGCGTACATAATTAATGGCCATTAGTGTCTAGCCGTCGTACACGGCAGAACTTTAAATTAGATTCTACTGGACGCGCGCTTGCGGCGTTTCAGCGTCGAATTCGACAGCTAATAATCCACAAAGCGAGACTGGCCACCGGGAGCATATGCGCGCGTACATATACATAAGCGAGATTTTAACGGGAGTGGAATATAACGTCTCATAGACGATTCTTCTTGTGACTGAGCATTAGAGACGAGTTTTCAAACGCGCGGCATGTTTTATAAATCGCCAATGAAGCGCGCGATGCTGTGGCCTGGGAGACTTTGGCCGATTTTGGATTAAACGTGGAACGAACGGATGAGAATCCTTTCAGGTCTATCGCGCGACGTTTGAGTTTCATGATAATTCGCTCAGGACTGGATCGGCGGGGTTTCGAGCTGCTTGAATTATTTTTAATTGGATGATTTAAGCTTCTGTGAGGTCTATTACTTTTCATTTTCGTATAAATGAGTTTAATTGCATATAAAACTAACGTGTATTAAGTTATTTATATGCACAGCATCATAATTCCAAACATCTTGTAATATATTCAATGATGGTAGAAAGCTTGTAATTTTTCTTGCGAAATTCAATTTTTTATAGTCGACCCATTCTTATAGGCGGCAAAGTACGTTTTAAGCATATGCGTACAAGTGTCACGCCACTATGCAGAGAGAGAATCAATAACTATTATTAAATAGGGGTCACGTTCAGCGTGTAATGGCCTCAGCGTGTTATAGTCGATTTTCAAAGCGTATAGAAAGGTTAAAAATAAATGAATGAGCAGTTCGTCAGGAAATTCGAACTACTTTAGTTAACTAGGCTGTCTTATAAATAATTTAATCAAGGCATTGACCCAAGAGAAAAATAAAAGTGCAAGATGAAAAAGATTTAATACAGATTATCGACTTGGATGTTATCCCTCGCTCATTATTTTAAGCTTTTCGACCTTTCTCTCGTAGCAACAGATCCGCGCCACTTAGACTTCTCAAATTTCGACCCTCGCATATATATATACGAATTCATTGATCCTGAAAACCACTTAAATCTTATCCAGCTTGTGCGTGTACATACTAAATCCCAGACCTTTTAACTTTTTAAAGGCTTACAAGCCATTTGCTGTAACATAAAAGGTTGCGCAATAGACGCACGAAGTGATAGCTATAATCCGTAACAAAATTCAATCACGTACTGAGCAATATTGGCAATTTGTCGTCACATCGAACCCAATGAATTTTACCAACTTCCAACAGCTCCCATCCTTTAAAAGTTCACAAACGCTACTCTCTACTACTAAAAAAAAAAAAACAAAAAAAAAAGGAGAACTCGTCGAAGAAATCACGCGAATCTCGTACAGCGCATAAATCAAGAAACGCACCCCCTAATCCGCAGGTTTATTTATAATTTCATACAGGCGTGTACAAACATCACGGTATCTCACTCGATGAACCGATCAAAGTCTCGGCGCGCTTTACACACTATATACTGCAGCAACACAGCCGACGTACAGAGGAGCATGAAACGCGTCATTGGAGACGACGCAAAGTCAAATGGTGCAGGTGTACAGCAAAATTGAAAAAAAATAACAGCGCGTGCGGCCAACGGGAACATGCCAATCGATCCGCGTAACGCGAGGCAATCGGGCTTGTAGTATATACGCGCTCGCTTCGACAAAAGCCCATCAATCAGCTGATCTCCGCGGGGCTGTAGATGCGAAATTTTACGCTGCTGTATGTATAGGACGATCGGCCACCGCCGCTTCGATTAATAAACAAGGGAGCTCTTCCGCGAAATGGGAGGGATGCGGATATGCGCCGCGAGCGTATATATATACTCGTGCGTGTAACGCGATGAACGGGTATTTTTTGATACGGAAGTCGAGAGGTTGATGCTTCTTCTATTTTTTTTCTTTTTCTTCGGCCGATCGATTTTTTCCGAATACGAAAGCGAGTGTACGAAAGTGTGAGCTGATCATGTCCTATTTTGGATTTGAAAAGAAAGCGCCGGTTTTGGATGTTGCTACAGATCGTGAGATGGGGCGACGATCATAAACTAGTTTAATAGTATAAATAACTATGATGATTATGACTAGTGATTATAGTATACCTAGTGAAATATTAAAAAATAATGTAAAAAAATATTTCAACTACATAATATTTTACGGATTGCAAGAGATAGGTTTGTGAATAGTCGGATCTTTTTTCATTTAGAATATCACATATATCACTGTTTTTTAAATCAGTAACATGATCAGATATTAAATTCACTCTAAATATTATTTTAATAAAATTTTTGTGTTTTTGACGTAAAAGTAAAGAAAGTTTGATATTTAAATATGTAAGACAAACTTGTAATTAAACGGGGTAAAGGCGCTTTGATATTGTTAGGAGCAATAAAAGAAGTGATAAAACGATGCCATTGAAAGCTGCTCAACAGTTGGGTAGGGAACGGGGAGGATGCTCCACCAGATTTTTTTACGTCTACTGAACTTTGTAATTTTTCTTTATTTCTACGCTCCAACTTGCTTGGCTCTGCGCGGGAAATTTATTTTTAAAAACAATCTTGCTCTACAGTAAAAGTTCTCTCTCCTCTTTCAGTAAAAGTAAATATGCGTTTATATACAAAGCAACCAGTGCCGAATGAAAAATTACTAAAAGTGCGGGATAGGGAGTAACCCAATTGTAAATGTGTAAATAAATCAGAAGTAAAACAGTAAATATAAGTATATATTTATCACTACTAAGCATAACCGTTATAAAAATTAATATCATCTGTCTGGCTTTAATTAAATAGGAAAAATGGAATTAACACAGATCTGGACTGAAACTTTTATTTAATGGAGATGTACAGCTCACAGTATCAACATAATTAAATGCTCAGTGATGAAACAGCTATTAACTAACTAGAGAAAGTAACAAGTGAAATTTTATTTATATTGAATTTAATTAAATAATTATTATACTACTTATTAGAATATACATTCGTGGATATAATATATTTATTAATAAATTTTCTTTAATTTTGAAAAACTGATTATCTAACTGATTGTAATAGCATTGTATGAAAAATTCCATTCAAAACGTTACGTTTTTGAATCAAATCAAATTTCACTAGAAAAAAAATTCTCCCGATTCAAAAAAAGAAAATGTTCAAAGTTGCATAGCACTCCAAAGACAATAGAGATTTACACCCGAAACCTTAAGCTCCAAAATCCGTGACACCGAGGCCGTTATTGTCATGCAAAACCGCCCTGAAAGGGCAAAAAAGTCGAGCGCGCGAGAAAAAGACCACAGTCAACGACAACAAAGGCCGTGTACAAATTGAAAAAATAGTACAGTATACAGAAAAGTGAGAATGGCTCCACTTGAACATTTCCAAAGTTAGTCGAAAATCGAGTATTGCACAAACGCAGGAGAAAATCCTACGGGCTTACGAATTTGATGGGATGCATAATATTATACGGGTTATGCATAAGAGTGCGTTTGCATCAAGCGTATCGCGCATCCATTAGACCGAAGTTCTACTCGTTTCGTTGGGGGGGAATAATTCGACTGCGACGAGAGTCGAGAGCTCGTTGGTGACGTGTTTTTGGCGAAAATGAAACAAAAGCCCAGAAATATGTCCTCAGCTCTTGCGAGATTGATGCGCGAGGTGAATTCGCAGGTGGAATAACGCAGAATTTTTTTGCAAATGCTGAGCTCGTTATACCGTGCTTAGATACTTTTTTTTTTATTTTTTGATGGATCGCACTTTTCAAAATGCTGTGATTGGAATTTAGTGTGCAACGAACTGTGGACTTTACTTTTGCGAGAACAAAATGCTCTTGTAATATTTAAAATACTATATTCTAATCAATAAATTACAATATGTTCCATAGTAAAGGAGGGACAGCCTCGTTCTATGATAAGTTTTCCTATGTTAAAATATCAATTTAAATGATCCTACGTATGTAGTAAATCACGTGCAGTACGTACGTGCATATCTACGTCTCTTTTTAAGGGGTAAAAGGGTGCATTTAACAAGCTTTTTGATTTAATGGGGATAGTGTTGGTTGTTATAAAGTGAGAATTTTTATATTAATACCCTTTGGTGGGCATCGCAGAGCTATACTAGTTTGTGCAAGTTGTCGGATTTATGAATGTTTCAAAGGCCGTTTGCGAAATGAATATAGAGTATTAAGATAAATACTCACAACTATTAATTCTCGTATTCAGTGCATTCAAAAGTTTCTGTAATTACTCGACGTTACGCATATTATAATTTTTAATGCGCTAATTCGTGAAGCGAACGTTCAAATTCCGTACACGTAAGTATCACGTAAACATTATCGTCTGTTACTTTGCCAAATCAGTATTACCTCATGTCATTCGAGAGCAAAATATATTAATAAATACATAAGTCGAAAATCGATAATTCACAGTGTTCGACGCAATAAACATCTCAATGGACCACCACGACTCACTAAACTGACAATCAGACAGTTTTGAGAAAAAAAATAGTCGACGAACCGCGCTCGCTCCACTGAATCCACAACGAAATCGTCCCGATATAAAACGAACCCCCAGCCAATTCCAGGCGAGCACTCGCACGGAAACGCACACAATAAGAGCACTCGGAAAGGAAAGAAAAAGTTAAAGCTCTCGCGCAGCTTTCTGACGTAAGGTGCGGCGCGGGCGGTGTAACGCAGCGACGGCGGCGGCGGCGGCGTACCGTTACGAAATGTTTAAGATTGCAGAGCACGGACTCTCTCTCTCTCTCTCTCTCTCTCTCTCTCTCTCTATTTCTCTCTCTCTTTTGAGTAGGACGCATATATATGCTCGCGCGATTGGTCAAAGGAAATTCGTATATCCGTGAATTCCAGCTTTTATCCACTTTCGCCTTACTTCCGCCGATGCGCCCGACTTAAGTACATAAGACAAGGGCAAAAGTTCGGGTGCCCGGAAGAAATAGCTGCACAGCGGAATTTCCGCGAGCCCGACGGAATTTTTACCCAACACGTGTGTATGTGCGACAACACACGTATACATATATATGGGTAAGTATATCGCGTCAAACGGATCGGGAATTCGATATAGGAGAGAGTTTTGTCGGTGGGCCGGGAAGGTCTGGCCAAGTAGTTGCGCACGAGCTACGAGACGATTTCTACCGACGTGGAAACAAAAGTTACGGACCGCGTGAGTTTGGAGTCGGTGGCAGCAACGTGAACCCGAAATCGACGATTCGCATGTTGAGAAAAAGGTTATAGAATATTCGAATATTTTAATATGGAGTGTTGATATCGGCGAGAAAACCCTTATAGCTTCTCAATAATTATATTCTATGTGAGAAAGCTTATGTATAATTTTATTATAATTATTGACTTATTAGTATAAATCATTATAATTATTTACTTATTAGTATAAATAATTATAATTATTTTCTTATTAGTATAAATAATTATAAATATGGAGTAAACTGTTCGTGGATGATTTTATAATTTGGGTGATGATCCTCGCGGACCAATAGAAACACTTATACTCAAAAGGACTTTTATTTGAAAATGCGTCCCTCTTCAGGGCCTAAAAGTATTAATAATCTTTATATATAGTGTTATGTACATGTAAAACAATATTTTCGAATAAACGACCAAAACGTCGGCCTTTTGATTAAAAGTGCTTTTATGGGTTCCCAAAGATCATCACCCAAATTATAAATAATTATAATTATTTACTTTAGTTTGTTAATAAAATAAGGATTAATTATTTATTTAGTTTATATAAAGCTGAACATATTAAATGCGTAATGCTTTGTTGTTTATATGGACAAGATTTATATGGAAATCTAATTAATATTTTTCCAAGACATTAAGGTACGCAATACGAACGGCGAACAAATATGCGCTATCACTACAAAAAAATTTTAATAATTTCGCTGCAACAAAGCAAAATACTTTTTTGTTCAACTGATTACAAATGATAGGTGCAGGAATTAAAGCTGCTTTGAAAAATGCCATAGTCAAAGTTTAATACATACACCTACTCTTCCGTTTAATCCACAAACACAAAGTTTACTAAAATTTATCAAATATAATATCGCTACCTTTCGTGTAAAAATAAAACGAACCCGAGGCAGTGGGCGGCAGCTTAATATAAGCACACGGGTGGAGAAAAATTTGGCAGTGTTCACGCCGCATGATTATATGCGTAAGATTATATATGTATATGTTTATAAGGCTTTGGATATCGCGAGGCGCGGCGGCGGCTTTTATTTTCTCTCAAAACACAAATTGCGCGCGCCAACCTGGAAGAGGGAAAATATTAGCTCGGGGAAAAATGAAATTGAAGTAGCGAGTTCTTGGGAGAATTTCCCTCTTTAAGGTGAATTACGCCGGTGTTTCTTTCTTTAATATAGTATCGCGTGGCCGCCGCCACCGCTGCCGCTCTGCGCTTTGTAAAAAATTTATGAAAACTCGCTCCGCGGCCCAAACATCCCACGCAGAAATAACAGTATAGCTAAATTTTAAGGTATTGTGGAAATTTTATTACTAAATTTGTTAGGGAATTCATCCTAATGGCCATTTTCCAACACTTGAAATACATTTCAAAAATTTTTTGAAAAAAAATTTTCTGAATAAAAAATATCGGGAAATTTTATTATAAAATAGTTTCACATTTTTTACTGAAGACTTTTTTTCGGGGACAAATTTTTATCACAGTTTTCTAACAATTTTTTGCAATAATATGGCCACTATTTTTCATGAATTGTACAATCGTTTAAAGAACAAATAATGGTTTGCCGTACCAAAAGTTTATTCAACTTCAGCTGGAAAATCACAATCAGCAAAACCTATAATTATCAAATCCTCAACATGACTTTGTATTCATTGGATCGATAGCAACTAACCTGAATTTATGTTTATGCATCGAAAAAATACTCAAGCATACAATTTCATCAATGATCTCGGAAGTTAACAAGTGTTTTTTATTCTGTTTGTGGTTTTTATACAGAAATTAAACGCAGGTTAGATCATGACATCCCCGAAACGGCGAATACGATAATATTTTGAAAATTATCACTTTTGCTGATTGCGATTTTCCAACAGAGGTTGAATTAACTTTTGGTACATCAAATCATTACTTGTTGGATTGAATTTTTAGAAGAAAGAAAGTCAGATAAGTACAATTAGCTATAGTTTCGATTAGCCAGTACTGAGAAAGTTAAATGGGAAAAACTCGTCTAAGACTCGGCAAGGCTAAATGGTTAGAAATATACATGACTGAAAACTAAAATTCTCCCGTAATCTATCAAAATGCGACAAATGCGTCGTTCAATCGAGAGTCAGTGATGTCAACATGACGCACAATGACATGGTTATGTTTTAAGCGAGCCAATAAGGCATGCTGATCATAACTTTATTTTTTAATGACCAATGACAACATTAATAAAGCTACCGTGCTATAATCTATATCAAAAGTATTTATTCGTGAACGCTGACTAAACTTTATACTACACTGAAAAAAAATAAGCAAAAGGTTCTGAAATCTTCAGCAAAAAATGTAAGAATTTTTTACAATAAAATTTTCTGATATTTTTTACTTAATTTTTTTTCATAAAACTTTGGAAAAATATTTGGATTGTGGGAAAATGACCATTAGCAACCATTTTCTAACATCTTTAGTAATGAAATTTCCAGAATTTAAAAAAAAAGTTTAGCCATACTTTTATGTCTACTCAGCCAGATATTCGACTTACATTTCTTTCTTCGCCTCTCTGCACGGTATATCTCGCTACACTCACTTTTCATAATATATACGGATAATCACTGCGAAACGGCGTCTAAAATTATTTTGGAAGTGTACACGTGGTGATTCGGGTCGAGCGAATACCCCTGAACGAGACAAACAATCCAACAAAAAAAGAAAAGGTAAACACGTTGCAAATTTCAGTGCGGACTCTTTTAAATTTTCCATGTTTAAGCGCTGAATGGCAGTCGAAAAAACTTAAAAAAAAAGCCCCAAAATGTTTTCTTTTCATATTCCCTGGAACTCCAGCTCGGTTGAAGAAAGGAATGAAAGCAAAAATCCCGTGTGGATTTTACATGTCAAGCAGCCGCGATTCCATTCATCAAGAATTCGTTAGCGCTCGCATCAAAGTGCGGAGAGAAGAAACGAAAGTCTCCCCATACACTCGATCGCGTTTATACCGTTTCCCCAGTGCGCGAACCTCTAGAAAGGATAAAAGCGAAACATCTGCCCTGGTAGTACAACTCGACTCGTAAGGTCAAAGGATGAAGAAGCTGCAGCGCTACATAAGGCTGTGCGAAAGCTCACTCGGAGATCAAACGAGATTTGCGTCTCGGCGTAAAGTCTGGATCAGGATGGTGAGAGTACCTGTAGAATTTCGACACGAGCCTCGACTGAATATTTTAAAAGTATTGGCAAAACTCTAATATTTCGGATTTAAAATTTGGACCGAAAGCATCCGTAAAAAAAGTAATATATTCTCTTCTATAAAAAAAATGCATCTACTATCAAAGAGTTTAAAATAGAACTCGTATTCTCGAGATTTATATGTCAAATCTTTGTTTAATCCGAGGCATGTTCTGATAAGAGTTCCTTTAATACTAAAATTTCTCATTTTAATCGAAACTCGTTCAACTTAGCCGGCCTATAGTTGAGTTTTCCTAGAAGTTCAAGATCTCGAGATAATGTGCCATCAATAAGAAACTAAAACTCTCAGCGCAGCAACTCAAGCCTCGTACGCGCGAAAGTACGAAAAATAAAGGAGTTTATATGATCCACATCGCTTCTTCCATTCTCTACTTTATTTCGTCAACGCGTTCGTTTTCTACTTCCTCGGCCGCGCGCGGTTTCTTTTGTGGGAGCGCTCGGCCGAGTCGTTAATTAGAGCCGAGTCCAAATCCTCGCTCGATCGGGCCTCTCTCTCTCTTTCTCTCTTTCTCTCCCATTGAAAATGCGGCTCCGCGGCCACTTTTTCTTTTATTTTCCTCCTTTCCGCCTCCTCTTAATCTCCTTCTCTCTGTTATTTCTTCCCCTTTGTTTTCCTTCTTCCTCTGTGTTTTTTCTTCCTTCTCTCAACCCCTTCTCTCTCTCGTTTTGCTTGCTTTGTTCCTCCCGTCACACATGTGGGAACCGCATTGTTCCGAGTGAAATCTTATCAGCGCGACTATACGACGCTTCCGAGATTTCGCGAGATTATTGAAAAGCCAAGCTCGAGTCACGTCGCTCTCGGTAGGTGAGAAGCAAAAAAAGGGGGGGGGAGGAGTATAAAAATTGAATGTTCGAAGGGAGAAAAAAATCAATCGACTTTGTAATTAAAGTGAAAATACCGATTATATGTATATATGCAGTATGTTCTCGCTAGATCGATTGATTTCAATTCTATACTTTTCTTTACCCTGGAACCAATCGCGTCATGCATAATAGAAATAATACAGAAATGATGGCTTCATTTATTATTTAAAATTGAAAGCTCAGAGTAAAGTGCCAGTAAACAGACATCAATCTGATACTGTACACCAACTGACGTGCGCTGAATTGTCATATAATAGATCCCAAATTGATGTCTTCAATAGAATCGATATACACCATCATCCAGACATTTTCACATCGATTAAGTATCAACGCAAAAAGCACTCTATTCGGGCGCACTCAATTTTTCATCCCCCATATCTCACGCAACGGGGCAACAATCGACTACCGCCTGACAAAACGAGGCAGAGCAGAGTGTTCTATTTGTTCTCAATTATAGTCCAACTAGTGCGTAGTGCCGCTGGTGCCCAGCATCTGCTCATCGGGTCGGCAACAGACGCGATAACAGTTCCCTCAGCGACCACTACGCAACGCAGATAATGGATTAATACAAGCATAGAAAAGCAGTTATAGTACCTCGGATCTCGCCAAACAAGATGACGACGGCGACGATGCGGTGAAAGGATCGAGAGAGAAAGAGATAGAGAGAGAGAGAGAGAGAGGATCCCAGGAGGCTACGACACTAAAAAGGAGATACAGGTTATATGCCTTTTGGGCACAAGACTCGCAACCACGGATATTTAACTTTATGCCATTCAGCTCGTATTCCTTTTGAACTGTGTGCATGGGACTTCCTCTCGTACTGTAAGAGGGTGCATATAAGACAGTGGGATAGGACGATAAGTAGAGACGGTTTATCTCGTGGCTCTCGCGGAAGCTTCCTCCATCTGGCCGGATTCGCACATGTAGCAGTAAAGATAAAGCCTCGGACCGGTAAATTTCGCTTAGAGGCCGTTTCTCCTCTCACACGCTTTTCCTTAATAGTTCCGACCACCGTACCGAGCGCTGGAAAAATTTCACGCCGATAAATACCCGTTCGAGCTATTCCCCGATTTATTTATAACCGTTTCGCACACAGTGAGCCCTTATAGCTAACTACCTTCGAATTACATGGTTTTCTTTTTTCTTACAATTCTAATGTAAAAGATAATTTCAATATTTACGTTGAACGATTTTTGGAACGAGCTAAGAATGATTATTGCGAATGGAATAAGAAGAATTTGCTTTGAACAACGTTTGTTTCTAACCAAGCCGATATACTGCAAAATGAGAGTTGGGTTTTTCAGGAAATTTCGGTATCGATGTCCTCTAATAAATGTTTGCAACGAGCTATAAATGCCGCACGGGGTTTTTTATGTGTGCGCACGAATGATCTGACGCTCGAAAGAGAGATTAAAGGGAGGAGAAAAATGTGCGCTGCACTGTGTAATTTCGATAATTCCTGGTCTCCGATTACTGTTGGATGCCTGTGCACACTTCCGTGTATATGCATACGTTAGACATTCGAATATCTGCGATATTATTTTTTGATATACGTGTCCGTAAAGTACGCACTTACGGACTGTTTTGAGTCCGTAAAATTTACACACTTTACGGACTGTCTACAACAGTCCAAAAAGTGCGTTCTTTACGGACCATATATCAAAAAATAATGTTCGATCCTCGCCCGTAATATTTTCAGGACCTCGTGGAGTTTGTGCATCTACACTCCAATCTACACTCGGTCCGTAAAATCAATTTTACGGCCTAGGATCGAAAACTACTATTGTTAATTATTTACGGCTGGCGCGTAGTTCGATATTGATAATTAGCGCGAGCTCAACCGACTGGAATCAGACAATCGATAATGTATGTATTTTATTAGAAGCCCCTGGTTGGTATTGTGATTGTGGATTACAAAAATCAGTTTTTGATGTTAAAATCGTAAATATAGAATCTGTATTTTTAAACAGAACAATGAAAGGATTAATTGATAACGTTCTCGATAATGATCAATAAAAATTTTTGCGTTAAGAGTAAGTTTACCGTTTTATTTATTATTTACTAATAGTATCTTGCTAAAGGTTTTAAAGGATTCATTGCGAGGATATTGCGTGTGGAGGTAAACGCACTCTTGAGGTATGAATATTTCAAGGCTCATCAAAAAGAGACGGCTCGGTAGCTAAAGAGAAAAATTGATCATACTGCCGCCAATTGATTACTCAAAAGTCGTATTAAAAAGGCACTAGGTAATTAATTTTAATGTCTGCCGGGGAATTAGTCCGGGTATGTACACCCGTTGAAATGGAGTCCGCGCGAACTCAACTTTATATTACCTCGACTTTCCTTGTCAACTGTCCATTAGTTCGCTGAAGTAGCAGTCGCGGCTACTCTTCTTTTCTCTTTTCTTATGAGAGAGGGAGACAGGAAAAAAAAAATAGTCGGTAGTTGCATTAGTAGAATTCTCTTCACTACGTGTTTGCTCTGGACGAGTGAATTATATTTTATTGGCAGCCAAGGGAAGGGAACATTTTAATCTTGCGCTCTTGAGTCACCGTAGAGGTTCATTCTTGTCGAGGTTTGATTTTTTAATCCTCAGTGATGCATGAAAAGTAGCTTTGCCAGTTCATGAAATTACCAGATTTTCAAGCACTGTAATATTCCGGAGAAATCCCACGAAAAGACAAATTGGGAATTAGTTAGGAAAATATAGACTCTTGGGCTGTTATTCTTTTAAAACTTTATTTTCTACGTGTGCATGTTGCCAAGTTAATTTTCACCGCGAATTTTTGATGAATCAAGCTACTTGCTAATAATGTTATAAAGTAGACGCAAAACGTAAAATTAAAGTTGATGTATTAATGTTTAATTTAAGGAGCTTAAATAAGACCAAGTATTATAGATCAATTGATAGGCAGACGAATCCACTAGGTCATCTAGATACTATTTCGTAACAGCCTCTAAGCACATAACCTGCTTAAAATCATTAGTAGACGATTTTCTAAAGAGTAGAACAAATCATGTGTGTCTTAATTCAAGAAATTGCCACTAGTTATAGACTTGTAATTATCTTCTATATTATATTACTGAAGTGATGAAGTATTTATCACCTAAGTGCACACACCGGAAAACTTTGAGGAACTAATAAGAGACATTGCATAATACATCAATCTATTATCAAAGAAGAGGTAGAATGTTAAGTATTTTAAAGTAATTAGTATTCATAACTTAATGGGTATAGCGATCTTAACTGTCCTCTCTAAAAGAAAAATAATCCATCAATTCAAACTTTGCCCATAAAAACATTTTTGCTAACCAATTTCAGGAGATCTGGTTTTCCACCATAAAGTAGCCCTTCAAACTCTACACGACCAGTTTAATTTTAAGTAATGACTGCAATCACTCTTTTGTGCATCAGGGAAAATATTAAAAAAAAAAGATATACATGCTCGTAGCGATAGCACATCACTCGCGCGGCTCCACGAATCCAATAAGTAATTAAAAAGAAGCAATACCAAGAATGTTTCCCAGCATAAGAGTTCGCGTCGATCGTTTAATGAAAAAAAAAATGGAAGCTGCAAAAAGCAAGCAAGCGCCTCTCTCTTTCGCGCGTGTGCAGCTTACACGTGGCAAAAAAGTTTTGATGAAACAGAAAAAAAAACCAAAAACAAAAAACAAAACAGTACCGAGGTTAAATTTACTTTTATGCGCCGAGGTGCACAATCGTGGAAACATTTGCATGGGGAATTCATCTCCATTTAAATCGTAGTACCGCGGCGAATACGCAAAAAAAAAAAGAAGCAAAGGCAACGGCGCGGCCACAGCCGACTGCTTTATATAGAGGAATAACGATTAAATTGCTCGCATAGGATCTGAGGTAAGCGCTTGCGGTTCGTATATATCGAGAGGGAGCCCTTGGATCAATCCAGCGCGCACACACGCGCGCACACATACTGCACACATATAGAGAGACGCATGCATAGGATACAATCCGCGACGAAGTACTGGATGTATAATCCAGCGGACTTGATACGCGCCAGGTAAATCAGTCGGTGGTGTAGGAGAAGTTCGTGCAGGAATCTTACTGATTGAATTTGCACGGCTGCCTTCCATCGTTTCCCTCCCACACACACACAACCCGTTCCCCCTCCCATTCCCTCGGTTAGTACAGATACTATGTATACAACTAAGCGAGAAGTTACCTATACATATATACCAAAGGCAACTTCGTCCGTCCGTCTGTCTGTCTGTCTTTAGAATGTATCTGCTTCTCTCTCTGTGTTTGTATGAGAGAAAGAGGGGGAGGGGAACGTTTCGCATGGTTTAACGCACACTCATATGTATGGAGAGCCGGTAGCTCTGGGAATTCGTTAGGAATATAAGTGGCATTTGGTACGTGCACTTGAGGATTCGAGAAGCGCTTGATCGATGTTTGCTTTTCCAGGCAATTCAAGTGTTTAGCGACTGCTTTTTTTTTCTACCTCCTTTTGCCGGATTCGATTCTGCGGCCCGAGGGAATCGACGTGGCTTGGATTGTTCGCGAAGGTGTTTGGCCTTTTCCTGAAATCACAGGACTCGAAGTTGTTATTTTAGTTGAATATATTCATAAAATTCAGTTTATTGTCGTTTGTGGCGGTTTTGAATTCTTAGGACAGGATTGAATAAAATGTTTGCTCAAATGTAGCCGTATTTTAATGTTTTGAAATAGTGCGGATACTTTTCTTTTCATATCCTGACGATGAAAAAAAAAAGTTCTAAAAATAGCAGTGTATATATTAATGTAGTACGCTTTTTCAGAGAGTGATTTTTCATTAGAGTTCTCGAACGTTGTGAAAAAAATTCTGCATACGATTTTACTTTAGAAAAAATACCATCGTGCGTGATTCATGCAAACGCATATTACTCTACTACAAAATCAGGGAAAATTCCGTAAGTGTAGCAGGTAGGTACTTCAATTTACGCGCTACATTATGAATGAGTCCAAAATAGCATTAAAAATTTTTTTTAATATACCCGTTGCACATTTTGGTCGAAACACGTATACTTTCCTGCTATATTACACGAGCATCGTGAATTTACGCGTTTATCGAAACATCGAAAATCAGATTCTGTTCGAAATAATATTCAACGTATACGCCAAATTTGGATTCGAGGCCATTTTCACTCTGTCAGTTTGTGTCGGGGTGAGTTTGCATAATTACGAAGAATAATGATCGCGATGATAGCACACAATCATGCTACTATCATGCGCATGATGTTGCAGCATGTAATATTATTGACCTCGATTGCCAGAATCATTAAAGTGCAAATCAAATTGTTAAATGTAAATAGCGTATCTTATATGAACAATTTGAAATAAAAATTTTCCTAATTCAAATTCTGGTCTTCAGTTAACGATTGTTTTTCCGCTTCAAAATATAATATTTGTTTCATATTTAACATTAACCCTCGCTTCTTCTCGGCAATTATATTTCATTAGAATAACCGAATATTTATTCAGACAAACGTAGTGCGTACATAAACGATCAATTCCAATCCAATAAATCAAATACAGGCTAATCCGACCCTCCATCAATATTATCCGAAATACTCAATCCTACGAACTCAATATATGTCAAGATACGTTTAAGATAATTGTTATCTAAATCAAAAGTAATGAAAATTGTATAAAATTTCATACATAATTAATATAGGTAGCGAAGAGTATGTACGCAAAATTCTGGATTGGATGACGAGCTCGTTTTTGTAACATTGTGAGTCAAAATTTGCAACTTTTACATTGCTTTAACTTTGGAGTATTGGCAATGGCGTGTCAAAATAGTACATTTCGATACTTGTGTGCGAAACAGGCGATTCTGACACGGGTGTAACTTGTCGCCCGAGCGAAGTGAGGTAACAAAGAAAGCATTGCTTGTGTAATTTGTATAATGCAATACAATAAATGATTTTAAAATGAATGAGGATAATTGTTGTAAAAATATTGGTAGTAAATATGAATCAACTATGGTGTTTATATGATCGTATCGTTGAATTAGAATAATTAAAAATAAATTTAAATAAAAATGCAATTTCACATGTACTGGTTACAATTTGTTATATTTTATTTAACTGTTATTTTAAAACTCTTGACGATAGAAATATGTTAAAATGGTTATTAGATTTCGTATCCTAAATATTTATTAAATAGTTATAGAGTACTCATTCTTGCTATTATTATTAACGTTATCGTTTTATCTAAACATAATTGTTAAAGTTAATATCTTGTATAACGCTCCTAATTATGAATATGTATAGGTATACGTAAAACGCAATAATTATTACTTTCAGAAAATTAATTTCTATATGTTAAATAACGTTAAATAATGCTAAAATATCTTAACAATAATACGTTAAAACTATTTAAAAATATAAATCGAAACAGAAAAAGGATATCGGTTATTTTATTATATTATTTAAAAATTTAAAAAGTGCTATTCAACAAGGTCTTATTAACTTAAACTTATTGGCATTTGGTATTAAATATTTTATAACTTAAGGATGGTTGAAAAGTTTATATTAGTATAAATAATGGGAAAAAAGAAATTCTCTGTGCGTCGGTTTTGTATATATATCTATTTCTTAATTCTGTATATGTATATCTTGCACGTACAGGGCGCGTCTTGTGTGATATTAACATTAGTCATTGTATATATTGAAAAGTTCTTCTCGGTTATGTTATTAATATTATCGCTTGTGTATGAGCGTCACCTCTCATCACTTCGTCTTGATACGCAACTAGGCATCTGTTTTTCGTATGCTTTAAAAAAGGGGACTATTGTCTATTAGTGATCTAGTTAAAAATGCGCATAGTAATTAATTTACCATGTGACGACGTTACAAATATGACACCTCTTCCTCATCTCCCCCACCACTGTTTAAACAGACACATCATTACCGCGTACCAAAAACTAAGCTCACCGCTTCGCAGCATTAAATAACCCCTCAAAACCAGTCGAGCGAATCAATAAAATCCCGCGCTCGCGAGAATATTCTCCGCGCACCGATTGCATAATTCAAGGTGTACGCATCGCGGCGGTGGCAGTGTTGCACTTCGGATACATCAAAATTTTACCATTCGCTGCACTGTAACAAACCTCTCTCCCTCTCTCGTACATACAACCGCGCAACTCGCATTTGGTATTTAGATATACATAAGAGCTGGGAGCACTGAAAATTGAGCTCTTTCCCCGCGAGAAAATTGAAAGTTCGAACCTACAAGAGCATCGTGTATATCACTTCCTCGTCTCTTGTCGTCGCTATACATACCAAAGAATCACATACATATATATGTACATCGGTATACATGTACATGGGTCCAAGTTAACGAAGGGCCGCATGTGTGTGGCTCGAGTACATCTCACCGCATCGGGAATCGTCGAATTCCTTTGAATTTACTATATATACGGAGGGAGAGTAGCAACGTATGCTCTCTCGCTCCCGACTTTATCGCTCGCTCGAGGTAAAGGACAGACCGAGAGCGAGAGGCAGTGCAGGCGGCGTGTCGTAGCCCTGAGCCAAAACACCGCGCGGAATCTGTAATGTCCCGGACTCTCTCAAACTTACTGACCGTACTAGCTTTTACTCTCTGCCTCTCTCCCCATGTATGTACACCTACAAGCCCTGGGTATAATCTACCTACGTATACACGTATGGACACACGCGTACATGTGTGCAGCGCAGCTCTCTAGTCCAAGTTCTCGGAGAACAAGGAGAGAGAGAGAGAGAGAGAGAGAGAGGGAGCGAGCGAAGGAAATCGATTTCGCGTTGACGTTAATTAGTTGGGGTGCCGGTGGCGAGTAAACGCTTTTCGGGGTACAGGAGGACGACGAGCGCGCATCCCCGGGAACGTGGCGTGGATTTAAAGTTGGGACTTTTCGGAGAGGAGGAGGAGAGAGCAGAGCAGAGAACGGATTTTCAACGTCGTTCGGCTAGAGCGGTTTTGTCGAACAGGGGGACACGTCGAGAGTAGTGCGGTTTCGTCGGTCATTTTCGCTCCCATTCGAGCACAAAATCGGGCAGCTTTAGTCAGGTGCTGTAGCTGTTGCTGCTGCTGGTGTGCGGTCCGTGTTAAAAACTTTGTGTTTTCGCTCGCGGAGCTGTCGAAGAAAAAACATCCACGTATGAGCATAGCGCGTGCAGTGTACTGCTCTATTTGATTGGGATACTACTTCTTGCTGGAGGACGAGTCTCTGTTGCAAATAGAGTCCCGCGGCAGAGTCTACGAGCAAATAGAGCGCGGTAATGGGATGCTTATATTCTGATGCTGTGGAAGTCGCTTACTATAACAAAGCGAGATATGATTCCGTAACGGAATTTTACCGTTGAGTGATTCATCGATCGGTCTCGAGCTGGAAAAAGTTGCTCGTGGAAAGTAGTGGAAAAGTTCGATCACATTGTGTTTGACTGAATGTTCATTTTGTTCGAGTTGCAGATTTCAAATCTACTTCTCGGGATCCCGAGTGAAACAAAGTAAAAGAAATTCCTTCTTTTTTTAGTGATTAAGGATTCACTGTTTTCTTATCCTTTAATCTTTGTAATTGACACTGCGATATACCAAGAGCTCATATTCAGTGAAAAATTCGGACACGACGTTCAGCGTTAACTTGCATCTAGATACTGTAACCTATAGCACACCCCCACTAAGCTACGATATCGACAAGCTTGACCAGATGGCCATTGTTCTCAATAATCGATTTTACGTCCACCGAAAAGCTTGAACCGTGTTTACGACGATATCTAATTTAATTTTGAATACACATAGACAACTATGAAAGTCGAATGTCGAAGTGTGCGGGTCCGTGTAAAGATGAAAGACGGAAGTGAGCAAGAGCCTCTCTCGCTGTTACGCAGCTGCTGAGCGAATTCAAGCGTATAAATTACAATAAAGCGCGATGAATAGCTCGGGCATTTGGCCAATAAAGCAAACTATGCCGTGTACAACGCTACCGCATACTGCAATGAAATTACAGAGTTTTTTCCGCGTTGAGTTTATTTAATTAATTCTCACCGGAACAGCCATGATTATATGCACCTCGGACACTGGTTAATTTTTTATTACAATCGCTAAAAGAGCACAGATTTTTAATTGTATCTTCCGTGGTTTTGCTGTAAAAATATATATAAACTTGTATTCTGAGGATTATAATAGCGAGAATTAATTTTATATAGAATGTGGAATTTAATTTAGTTTGTTGATAATCCTACTTAAGGCATTAGTATTACCTGATAGTTCATAGTTTATTTAACAAAGAAAAATCAATTACTATTACAAATTTATAAATATGTATGAAATTTTTTTTTTATTTCATACTCAGAATTATTGTTGTCTGTGCAAGTCTGTGCAATAGAAAATTGAAAAAGAATTCGAATTAAAATTTAGCTCTAATTTTATACATTCAATGCATCCACATTTACACTAATTTATATTTCACTTCATCTTCCATTAATTTTCACTTTTTCTTTTATTTTCAAACGACGCCCAGTGCTTGAACAAAAAACGACTAAGCTGATATATCCACGTATTAATTATAAAAACGCAGATATGTTCCGCTCTCGAATATCGCGTATCAAGGAGAAATTCCAGTAAAAATCCAATGATTATTCCCGTCAAAGCGTCAGTCCTGCCTATTGAGAGAAAGGCGAGCTACGCTGCAAAATAAAGCAGTCTCGTTCCTGTACATAATATTCAGCATCTTCCTTTTAGACGTGTGGCCATTATTTCTCGAGGCTCTCTCCCCCCATTGAAAGTCACCGCGACGACATCCATCCCTCGCAAGATGCGTCGTGTCTGCTGCGAATATTGAAAAAAAAAATGTGTGCGACTGTTCTATATATATATATATATATATATATACATGTTTATCGATCGCGCGTCAATCAAAGTACTTTTTTTTAAACCTTCAAAGTTTCTATGAATATATTTCTGCTATCCGCGCAGTAATGTAAACCCGCGGTTCTGGGTCATCCAAGAGTTTGCTTACAAATGCTTCTAGTTCTCTCTCTCTCTCTCTCATCCTCTCTCTTGCTCTCTGTATCTCTCGCGGTTTAGTATTGAATATCGAAGGATGTATCGAGGCATGCCAAGCAAATGAAAATTGTTTCTGAACTTGTTACCGTTTTGTGTTGTATACCCACGGAAAAAACTTTGTTGCCTCAGAAGCTGCCGACAGGAATTTCTGACGCTTCTCCAATATAGAATATTTCATTTGTTGGGATTTACCTTTAATGACAGAATGCGAATCGAGATTTACATTCTTATAACTCCCTCAAAGTTTTGTATGCATATTTTATTTGCGTCAGTTCTCGGAAAATCAGGTTACACTGCCATTTTCACAGGATTTCTATACGTATATCAAGTACCTGTCGGAAGCCCACAAACTTTGAAATTAGGTATTACTACATTCTTAATAGCGAACAACTAAATCCGACATTACAATATTCTTTTCCTGAAAAAAAAAAGAATGAACAAAAAATGCGATCTATAACGATCCAATCTTATCAAATCCAATCTAACGAAAGTTCCAATTATTCCTACAAATCAAAAAGGAATCTACGACGAACGTCCCCATCGATTCGTCACAAAAGGCGAATGGTCCAGCTTCGATCCCCAATCAATCGCGGGCTCATAACGCCAGAACGCGCCGCATGGATCCCTAAAAGCAATCAGGCTTCGCGAGCCTTTGAGAGCACAATCCACGCGAGGTTTCGCGCGCGCTTTATATTCGCAGGCAGGCTTGACACACACCTCCCGATCATCAACATCATCAGCAGCAGCAGCATCGGGTCGTCGTCATCCCGCTGTCGAATCACCCCGTAACTGCTCGTATACGCGGACACACCTGCAACTACACACGTACACACGTAACCATCCGTCACTAACTTGTCCGAGCGGCATTTTGACGAGCCGCTGATTCGTTAGCAGTCCCGCGCGCGCGAGCCAGAGCTCTCGTCGCACGCGACTCCGCGCTAAACTCTCGGAGCATTCCCCCGCGTGTGCTTACAATTCGACCCCCGCGCACTCTACTGTAAGCGAGATAGGGGGGCCGTAGTTCCGTCAATCACGTAAAACGAATTCCGCGCGCGATGTTTACACGCAGTACTATATATATATATGTATACATACGGTATACCAGGGGAACCGAATAGTTTGGCTATGTGTTAGGCATGGCATCTCTCTTGCGTACAAAGGCTTGTTAGGACCGAGTCGGTCAGGCGAGCGGCCTAACTTCCCTGAACTTTTTGGCAGCTGCTAGGTAGAAGAAAGGACTGGCGTATATCACGAACTGCACGTGAGATTTTTTCTTTTCGTTGTATAATCCGCTTCGTATGTGGAGTTGGAGAGCTTGTGCGGAGTGCGGGTGTGCGAGGGAGGGCCGCCCGGCTGACTGAACACTGGCACGTTCTACTTGGTATAAGATGTGCAGCTTGTGTCACGTCATGCGCCACCTGTCATCGGCTTGATTGGATTCGATGCTGATGAAGATGATTGAATGATTAATTACGATTTTATGCACCGCGATGACGATGTGTGCTTTGATATATTGTTGGCTTTTATTTGGCGTTATACGCTTTTCATAATATTGATCGATGATTTTGTAATTAATTAATCGGGAGAAAATTTATTGTTGAAAAACAAACATTAAATATGGCAAAAAGCAAGGATTTTCAGCGCTTAATTTAAAAGCTCGAGTAAACGATGTTTTTAAACTGAAGCTTTTCGTTAACGAGAAAGTTTTAGGAGGAAATTAATTTCATACGCCCCAGGTATTCCAATTTGGACTTTTAGCGTAGAAGCATTCAGAGTGGACAAAAAGAATAAACATATTTACACATATACACCAAGAAATGCGTTGGAATATGTTCATTTGCGGATCAAGAAAATAAAGTTAGTTAGTCGCGAGTGCAAAATTACCGTCGAGATTTAGACTTCGCGCGCAGTTAAATTGCCAGTTAACGTCAGTTATCGCGGACTAACTCTCCGTCGCTCAACAATGCAGGATATCTCAATTGATACAAGTTGCGCGAGCTCTGAGCCGCGCGATCCATTTCTTGAGTGCGCGGGATAGAGCCTTATCGGCTTTCTCCCAGCAGCAGCAGCAGCTCAACAAAGCCTATAGAAAGTGCATTTTCTTGGGCCGTCCCACCTAGAAATTCTCTATAAAGAATCACCCTTTCATCGCGGCTATTTGAATATTCGGGGTGAAGCTTATACCGCACGGCAAGGAAGAAAAAAAAGACAACGTTCAAATTCACGCGATATCCGGAGAAAAAAAAAACTGCTTTTTCTTTAAAAAGCTGCGTTTTAAAAAAAAAAATATGTACACTTTTCGAATTCATTTTACACTCGACGCACATACTTGCACGCTTAGGCATTTTTATCCCCGCCTGGCGCGCGTTTACGATACTTTTTACGGTACCCAATAAAGAATGCTTTTAACGAAATTATCAATTTTACCTTCTCTCCGTAGCGCGAGCGTCAATTTTCGATATATTCTTTTTTTTTGCTTCCTCTCGCAGCAGCTCGCTCACTGACAAAAGCCGAACTTTCAACGAAATTAGCATTAAAATTCGCGCCGCATCAACTTTATTAAATCTCTTTATCGCTCAAGCTTGCAAGGAGAACCAAAGAAAAATGAGCTTGCGCGCAAAAATCGCCTCTTCTGGAAACAATCAATTTCTGTCCATCGAATTGCTCGCTATTTCCACCGCTTGACCAACCTCCTTCTCCGCCACCATTAAACTGATTAACAAAGTGCTCGTCGATCTAACAGTGGGCGCTTGTACACCACGTATAGAGAGTAGAAGTGTCGCGCGCTCGAACCAAGGGGAGTGTAAAAAACATATCGACACACTCCAGGTATAGTTCCAAAAAAAGGGGACCCACAAACAAAGCTTGCGCACGAGGTTGAAAGAAAGCTCTCTCTCTCTCTCTCGCGCTTTTTCATTACATTGATACTTCATATACCACGTCATTAGCTGATGAGTCTCCACTTTTTTCCACTCTTGTCTCTTTCTCTCTCTCTCTCTCTCTCTCTCTCTCTCTCTCTCTCTCTCTTTGTAATCGCGGCCGTAACGTATAATTGCTACCTCCCTCATACCGTTTTTCTCGAGTGTCCAGAAAAGAGAGTCCCTAGCGCACTCCTTTTTTTCCTCACGGTATTTTTATCCCTTTCCCCTCTTTTTCGCGAGAGCGTGTCAACGTCAATTTTTCAGGGAACTGAACATGAAGGATCTGAACATGAAGTGCGTGTACCGTTTCGAGCACTACTTTTTTTCTCTCTCTTCCTTTTTTTCCGTATACTCTCTCTTTCTCTCTTTCTACGCTTGTCGAGAAGGTAATCGCTCATATTGTGATGAATCGAGCATTGAAGTAGACAAGGACGGGCATTTTTATTTCCACGCGGCTATACTACCCGAGTATTATGCGCACGAGATATCGCACGCTGGAAGTTAATGGCCGCAATGCCCCGTTACTGCGGGGGCAATAAATACCCACCACTTCGAGACTCCCCCCCTCCTCCCACCACCCTTTTTTTTTAAAGCTTTAGTATACAACACAACCGTGCCTCTTTTTACCGTCAAATTGCAAATTATGGAAAATTATTTTCTTGCCTCCCTAGACTTTGTGCTCGATAGCTCTCCCGTGGCACCTGTAATTTGTTAATACAGACGCCCACGGAAAAATCATGAAAAATATAGGGGGATTAGAGAAAGCGAGAGGGCGAAGCGAATAGAAATTAATCTTCGAGTGAACACGCGAGAAGCAAGATAAATATTTTAATATGGAAAAACGCGAGAATCGTCGCTGTACAGACACACACAGGCACACCATCATTTTCACGGAAACCAGCGCCGCGGCCCTTTTCTCCAATCTACGCGAATCAACGTTTATTCAAGAGTTTAAACGGTCTTTTAAGGCGCGTCTAAAGACGCTGCTGCACTCGTATATAAGCCGCGCGGGTTTGCGGGTAGCTATAGTTGAACAATTTCCAAGCGGCGAGGGGACGTATAAATGATTCCGATGAAGCATTCATTTGCTCAAACTTTTATGAATAAAATGGACCGCGGGAATTAGCGTAAGTACTCGGTGAATTAACCCACGCTGTCATCGCCGTACTACTGTTTGATTAGCTAACTAGTCATGAATATTCAGTCCGGTCGACGATTTACCTCGCGCGCCTCTCTATACCTCCACTCGACATCGTTAACCAGTCTCATCAATTTTTGCTCCAGCTTCCCTTGCCCACCGATCTCGCATAACCCACCAATGGCAATAACAAAAATTAAAATGAAACTATCCACCTGATGATCCGTGACGGTGTAATAAATTCCATGCTCGAGTGCGATGCGGACGCCCGCCGCGCGTGAAAAAAAAAATGAAGAAAATAACGTAAATGGAAAACGGCACGTATGGGAGCTGCGTGTGAGCGTGAATAAACGAGGCTACTTTCGCGACTGCGCGCGCTTTGTACACGGGGCTTTCTTCGGTGCTAGCACTGAAAATGTGTCGTTCTCTGGGAGTTGTGCGAAATATCCCGCCGCGTGTATCAGTTCCTACTTTAATTGTATGCTTCTGGACTGGTTTGGCGTTAATTGCTTTAGTTATTGCGTTATAAGGGAAAGTTCGCTGTATAGTGTTATACCGAAACTTATCCGCACCCTGCTAATTGCAAAAATACCAAATTTGAAACTGCCCATTGATCAAATTTAAATAGCGATTCATCCTTGCCTTTTTATCAATCACGAAGGGCGCGCGTGTAACATCCCAATATAACGTCCAATTTGGCCGAAAATCCAAAAAGTATAGCCGCAGTGCACAGCTACTCATCCGTATTACAGCCATGGCAAAGAATACCCCAACTAACGGTGTGTGTACATATATATATATATAAGTGGCAAGTGAAGGATTTGTACAATTCATTTCGGACCCGATATTGCGCTAATTTGTTCGCGGTAAACAGAAGCCGTTAATTACACGTCGCGCGGACCGCGCACATAACGCTCGGGCATACGTCAGCTGAATAAATTATGTAAACGTGCCGACGCCGTGCAGCGCATAGGCTCTCTCTCTCTCTCTCTCTCTCTCTACTCACGCACCGCCAAAGACGAATCTGCACAGGTGCGCCTGCACTGCTGTGTCTATACTGCTCTCTGTGTGTGTGTGTATATTTGTGCGCGCGAGAGTATAGGTTAGGTTTATACGATGCACGCGCAAAGAAAGCAAAGGGAAATGCGCTACACGTTGGTGCACCTCGCGCGAAAGATAATTTGGAAAAATTCGTGCTCTATCAGATTGGTTGCCGCGGAGGAAATGAGAATTTTTCTGGGAATTTGTAGCTGTTTCTTTTTTTTACGTGTGCGTTGCGTGGCTGCACTGGAAAGTCGCTACGAGTGACTATATTTGTTGGCGCAAATACAAGAAATTTGCTAATAATAACGAATCTTTATTAAAATCACTTTTGTTTAATTGAAATGAAGCAACGCAATGAACTACCCGGAATCTCTTTCACAATATTGAGATATTCGTATATTACACATAGATATAAAGCTACAGTCGATCGACTTTTCGGGGAACAATCTCAAAGGTAAAGTGGAACAGACGGTTGAACTATGAATATTTTTTCACGGGTTGTCGATTACTCATAAAGAACACACGCGCAGATACACACACACACACACATACAGTTGCAGGAATACGTAAAGCCGTGACTAACCAATCAAACAATCGCGAAAAAAGTTTGAATTTCAGAATTCGGCCAAATACACGAGCTCCTTTTTTTCCCCCAATAAAACTACTATCACTCAAACTTCTCGCTGCGCTACCCAATAAAAAAGTTCTCGCTACTTTAAACGTCTATAAGGAAATCGATTTTCATTCTATTCTCTTTTTTTTTGCCGAAATTTTCATTTGGAATCGAACAGATAAATAAAAATAAGAACGCTCGAATATCAATTCGATGATTTCTATATATGCGCAAATAAATGTGTATACTCAAACATACTTTGCAATGTTTGCTATTGTAAAAAGTCCATTTAGTGAACATTTCACCTGCTGTTACGTCTCATCAAAAAAACACATCACCCGGTCACAACCATATAACACAGTCTGACAGTCAGTCTCAGCAAAGCTCCGCATTTCGAATTCACATACCCCAGGATAAAAAAAGAAAAGAAAAAAAAGAACTTTCCATCGCGCTCTTCTGACACGATGTCCCATTCCACTACGTACACATCCCGCAAACTTCTTCTCGCAGTAGCAGCGATTTGTCGCGCGAGCGTGATACAAAGTCCACCGCGCGAAGCAATCTCCATATTAGACAGAGGCATTTTTTGTTCGAGACCGGCGGAGTTACAAAAGTTTCGCATCGTCTAGAGGCACACACATAATAAGAATCCGTCAGGCTGAAAAATCTCACGTATCCCAACCAACACACACACACACACACACATAGGGGGTGGGGCAAAAGTTCTTAGGGTCAAGTCTCGGAGGCGTGCGCGCGATAAAACTCCGTCAGGCTGCGTTGCGCCACTCGCAAAATTATACTCCCTCTTCGTCGGGCGAGTGCGCGCGTGGGAATTTTCGGGCTTGGAAAGCTCTGACTCGCACGCGAGTGAGAAAGATGAGATAGAGGGAGTGCACATACGTGTGCGCGAGACTCGAGAGTCGCAAAGCTCCTTGCCTAAGGATATCTCTGCTACACTGCTTCGTCTGTGTGCGTGCGTGTGTGAGAGAGAGAGAGCGAGAGTACAATTTTGTCGGGGCTTGACAAAAGTGCGCTATGTGTGCCGCGTGCAGTATGTGTCGCGAGCCCCGCGCTCAGTGTGCATTAATCCGAGGCGTGCTATTTCATGCCGAGCGCGCGCCCGACGCTGCGGAGGAAGAGCGAGAGTTTCTCTCGCTCCTCTGTGTTTCTCACACGCTCGCCATGTGGAATATATGCAACTGGGCGCGCGCTCTTTTTATTGGCCGCTACTCTTCTTCCCCACGCGCGCGGGGCACCAGTTCTCATCCACTTCTTTTTTTTTTTCCTCGCCCTGCAGCAGCAGCACCAGCAGCTAGCGCCTTCTTATTTCACTTTGCGTCATTTAAATTACTGCGCGGAACTGCTCTTTTTCATCAACACCTTTCTTTCCTTTTTTTTTTCTCACTTCTTCTTCTTCTTCTTTTTGGTTCTCGGTCCCTGCTGGCACGCGCGATGTGCAGAGGCCTTCTTCTACCGCACTTTTTCTCCAAGTGCTGCTCTGCTAAAGGCCGATGCGTTTTCCGGTGCGATATAGAAGGGAAGCTACGCTGGTGCAGGAAATGCGCAATTTTCGTTGGGAAAACTATTTAAATCGTATTTTCGAGAAGATTCGATGTAGCTTATCGAGTTGGGAACGTCGTTTCAAGGAGTGAGATAAGAAGGAACAAAATATAAGTCAATCTCTGAGTTTTTTGTCGTCGAAAGATATGTAATAAAATTAACCTTTATTTGGCCTAAATATTAATAGCTTTAGTCCAAATTGAGTAGTAATTTAAGGTCTCCAATTTGTCAAGCGCCATAGGTAATTTCGGTTCAGGCAAAGATATTAATCATATATATATATAATATATAATCCTATTAATCAACTCAAAATTGTTTCGCAAGGCCAGCCAAACTCGTTTAACACTTGTTTTGCTGAATCATTAATACTTTATAATTGATGAAAACTAATTAGTTTACTTAACCGATATCGATTTATCAGCGTTTATTTTTTTGAAAAGTTAAAACTGTGCAGGCGTTGAAACGCATGCTCTTAATACAAGCAAATAATTTATTAAATTTCCGCTTAAAATTTTATATGAATTATTATACCACTGTGATTCTACGAATAAAAAATTTCATTAAACCGATTCCGTCGCTACGCTACTTAAATTCATAAAAATACAATATTATATTTTAATGTTGAAGTTTATGGGTTCAGAATTAGTCTAATTGTATCGACAGTGGAAAAAAACCAACATCTTATCCCAGCAACGTGCGACGTCTCGAATTATATTATAAAACAGCCGACATTCCAGCAGTAAACAAACAATACTTAATGAAGCCTAAGGAGCACAACACTTAATTTCAAAAACGGCTTTATTAAAGCAGTCATCCCCTTCCCCTACTCATTCAGCCGAGCAACGCAAAAAGAGCTAATTCAGCGACTCTTATAAGTCCCGCCGGCCGTATTTATAACGCGACATTAGCGCGGCGTGCACCTACACACACATACGCGCTCGTCTACTAACCCCCCGCCTCGCACCCACACGCACACACATACATACCCAACAAAGCAGGAGAGAACAGCAGCAGTAGCGGAGAGTCCGAAACGGTGGCGGCAGCGGCGGCGCGCAGCCATTTCTATTCTCCTGTATGCATAGTAGCCGCCGCCGAGATGCTGCGCATTCGTGTTACGGAATGTCTGCGAGCATTACGAATGCAGATCCCGCCGGCGCCGCTTCTGCTACACCACTACTGCTTCCAGAATCGCAGATGTATTGAATGCGAGCGCTCTGCACACACGCGAATTTAATATCGGACGTGTGTATGTTTCTCTGGGCGAGAGAGAGAGAGAGAGGAAGCGAGGATAGAAGCTCAGCCTCCGTGCTGATGGAATTTTCATTGCGCGACTTTGGACGGTGCGCGCGTATTATGGGGCGAATCGCGCGTTGCCGAAAGGCCGCTTCTGTTTCGCGCCGCGACCTTTTTACCTACGAGCATCTCTATCTGCGTATAGAGGGTAATTTCGATGGAAGGTGAGGTGTGGTTTTTCCTTTTTTTTTTTTCTTCTTTTTCATTTTCCATTTTTTTTCAGAAGAGATTCGAATGGATATTTCGATTGCGAGAGTGGTTTTTTTTTAGCGAAGAGATATTTCTTTCGTGCGGTATGTGGCTTTGACGCAAAAACGTGACGGGTATGTCGCTGATGCACTTTGGTAAAAATTCAATTCATTTCGAAATAGCTTCGAGTCGGTGTTGCTCGTGAGTACGAAAATACGGGACGCGCGGGCAAATATTGGGCAAAAATATTCAGTGCGCCGAATTTTTTTGCAAAAACCATTCATGGATTTATGGGGCCGACGCATGGAATCTTTTCAAAGAAATAACTTTATCTCCGATTCTTATTGCTTATATTTTAAAAACGCGTGCGCTGTAGCAATCGCATTCGAGAGCGCGTGTGCAAAAAAGAAATAGGAACGAACGATCGCTGGTGAAAATAGGTGTACGAAGGAGCGTAAATCACATCAGGTACAGAGGGGTCGTTGTTCGCGCGCGCGCAAGCCTCGGTACAGTGGAGCGCGCGGGGAGCAGGACTCCTAAAAGGGTGACGCGAAGAAGCATAGTATGAATGGACAGTTTTACGAGCTCCGGCATTGAATTATCCCTCGGCCCCCGTTTAATAATAAATATCAAGGAATTTATCGAGCCAAGAGCCGCTGGCACACGGGAGAGGCTATGAGGGGGTTGGGGGTGGGAGGGTCGAGTAAGGGGTCGTCGGCAATATCGCACGTGTGCGTTAACTCTCGGGGAAAGCTCGCGCTTAGGAATTCAGCGCTGCTGGGTCAGTATTACCCCCCGAAGCGGAAGCAGCACCAACAGCAGCAGCTTGCCTTAACGCATTCCGACGGCCGCGCGTTATATTAGCTATACGAGCTCTACAGCGGCGCGGGGAGTAAAAAAAGAAAGGAGGCGAGTGGGCCAATATCGTTTCCGTATATATCCTCTTCGGATATTATCCATATAATAAGTTCGAGAGAGGTGAATGAGATGATGCTCGTTCGAGCGGTGAGAGTTTTTGCCCCAACGCGATAATAAGCGCAAACCCAGCTAGGGAGCGATGCAGCGATTATTCATGACGCGCCAGCCAGAAGTTGCGGTGAGCGGACCTATGTATGCAGTTTGTTTATGCGCGCGGCGTTAACCGACTGTTTTTATCGTTATTGGTATTGGTAGTCGTTGTGACTTTTAGAGACGGTTTTAATTAGTGGGTTAACGTCAACGTTTGGTTTTGCGCCGGGTAACGTAGGTAATATAGGAGAAAGCGAATTTTTAGGTGAATTTTGTTTGCGCGGATGAAATGATCCGCGAGCAATGGCAAGGAGATAATAATCGTAAGCTCGTTTACGCAACGTTTTTGTTCCAATATCCGTTGGATACACGCTAATTAATAACGATACGTAAATTCAATTGGCTTCGTCCTGTATTGCATAATGTACTATAATATATATGCGGAAGTTGAATAAAATTAATTGCATGATTAGTTCACTTATTAAAACATTTTTGAAATATGACAGATTTGAAATTTTGATTATAAAATCGCATAGCTAGTCGCAATACAAATAATGAAACCTCGAAGCAAAGTATTCCATTCCTTTTCGAAAAAAAAAAGTAATCTTTCGCAATCCACCTTAATAAAGCCGTCAGACCGATCGCATCTCGCGCAGACGGCAACTCGATCAAATCCCCAAAAAAAGAAGAAAACGTTCCAACCAACCGTTACGGCATGGAAATCCAAAAGCTCCGCATCAGATGTGGATCACACGAGAGCACAGCTCGTTTCCCAATCACAGCGGGCTCGGGGTACATTAGCCTCTCTCTCTCTGCAGTGTTCGCCAGGGCTTCAAGCAGCGGGCAAGTTTTCGTGTGCAGTACCGCGGCCAGTTGCCGGCAGTTACAGCATCGCCGTGTTCCCCTCCTCCTTCACCTCCTCCTACCCCTCTCCCCATTTCCTGTTTTAAGCAAGCGGTGCATAGCGCATTATAGAATGCCTCGGGCAGCACCGGCACCACCAGCAGTAGCGGCAGCAGCAGCAGCGGCAGAACTTTCGTAATAAATTGTTATTACGAGTAAGACTGCAAGAACTACTAGAGGCAACGAGAGCCAGCTCGAGTTTTGTCCTGACTGCTGTAGCAGAGAGTGTATACGAGAGAGGCGACAAGTCGAGGAAAGGGTGTCGCCAAGCCTACCTGTGAATACGTGTGTGCGAGTATGTGTGTGTGTGTGTATGTATTCGCGAGGCAGTTTCTTCTACTTCGACGAGTACGGCCTCGTTATCTCGTTGGTCGCCGACGCGGGCGGCGTTTGCGCGAGTGATCAACTGCGCTGCCGAGAGTTTGGTCATTTCCATTTATTTGTCGTGCGGCGGCGGCGATGGCAGCAGCCGCTCTCGTGCCTGTGCACGCTGTTTATGTATAGGCGGCTGGGTGGGAAAACGCCGCCTCTGGCGAGTGAATTAATAAGCGGAGGTGTCCTTGGCAATTGTGCAACTATTAGGCGTCTCTCTCTCTCCCTCTCTCTTTCCTGTTATGTAGGTTACCCCGCTATGTATTTTCCCAGAGAAAATTGGATGAATTTAAACATGCCTTTTTTCCGTTGAATAAACTGCTTGTTAAAGTCACGCTGGAACTTATTCGATTAGTATAATATCTACTCGCTGTTTTCTCGCTTTTCTTGTAGAAGCTTAATAAAAATTTTTCACTTTACTTTGCTTCAATTTATGCGTGCTTTGCAAGTTTTTACACTTTGTCTTTAAGATGAGGAAAAAAAACCACGATAGATTTGCTTTAAGACCAGGGTAGCTGTCCCGATTAGTGTACCATTAAGAATTTTTTTTTCGTTTATATATGCATTATAGTTGTAATTTTGATCTTTTTTATCAGCAAAAACAATTATTTATAACTTTCGACTCCTCCTTAAAAGTGTACAATTTTTTTTCAAAATAATACGATTTTCTTTTTCGATTTTATTAATTTATTCTTTTTTTTATGTCAGATTGCTTTGACTTACTAAATATGACATCTATCATAGTTAAGTTTCGACTACTTTTGCTTTTAAGACAAGACACATATATCATACAGAATCATATATAGACAGAGACGTCACCTATCGCTGCAATATCGTTGACTCATAAACAAACATGCCCCGCGCAAAAATAAATATATCGAATTGTCTCACGTTTAATGGAATGTCCTTTAAAAGAATCGTAATCCAATCGTTCAGAAAAAGTAAATTGACGTTTCCGGTCGAGACATTTTTTCCGGCAATATACGTGATCCGATATATTTCTCGCCCGATGCACGCAAGATTAACCCGTGGTATATTTCACATCGCTTCCTCTCTCACTTCTGCCTAGTTCCTACTTTATCTCTCTCTTTCTCTCTTTCTGTATATATATATCTCCCTTTCGACCGACCAGCCGACCAACCGTAGAACCGAAAAAACGACGATACAAATGACCGCGATAAAAAGAAACTCGCGTGCGAAAACGACAATTCGTTGTATTACTTTCTCAGAGATAAGCTTCCTGGCGTTCGAAGATTTAGTAACCGAGGTTCCGATCATTAATTACTACTTCTCGCCGATGATTTATTTATAAATTATATAGTAAAAATCTACCAAATAATATTTAGATTATTCTCATATATCTAAATGATAATATGTGCAACCATCAATACTACTGGTTTTTAATGCAAAAAAAGTATTAAAAAATAGTCGAAATGCGAATTGCGCGCACCTGAATTAAATCGTGCATTATGTCCCATTACAATTTATTATTATGGAGTAACAATCAAATTTTTAGGCGAATACCTCAAAATTGATTCTACTTGCTACGCGTACTGAAAAAAATCTTACTTTTTTAAACGAATAAATCGTTAACGTAGATTTGATATATGTATATCAATAACTGCGTTCACCCTATATTTTTCCCAAAGCTACAAGTGTATATTTTATCATTGAAAATAATTACAAAATAATTAATACATGCAAGGATGATGAAGAAGAAAAAAAATTCAATACTGTAAATAAATTATCTTTTATTAAAGCCACTGTTTTGTCAATTATCTCATTACATAAATACTTTATTATAAAGTTTGATCAATTCTGCCGAAATTGAATAGATTTAAAAAATTCTATTAGAAAATAACTAATTGAAATTAAATAACCAATTATTAGTAATAAAATTGAAAGTACTGCAGGACTATTGCTTAGATTTTCTTCACTTTCATAAGTAGGTGTCTGCACAGTTTGGTATTTTTGTTGATTAACTGTCGCTAAGTAAAGTCGAGATTCGTGAATTCTTTGAAGAGTATCTTGAAACGCATCTGCATATGGCGAATCACTTGCAAAGTAATATGAACGATAAAAACAATCGAATTGTGGTTTTGCTATTTTCAAAACTGGTGATCCATCTACATTCACGTACATTTTTGTGCGAAATTCTGCTTCAGCGATTGGTACCAGGCAAGCGCAATTTTTAAACTTCATTGAAAAGTTCAAATAATCTAAAACATTATCTGTTTGAATTGTATTTAATCGTAAAAGCTGTGACCTACGGTCGTCGTTGAAAAATTTGTTGTAATCATAAGTATTGATAACTAATGGAACTTGAAACTTTTCCATTGCCTCGATACTGTCTAAAGGTAGATCATTCTGAATTAATTTAATGCTTACAAGTTCCGAATAAAAATTTATGGAATACGTGAAGGATACAAGCACGATGGTAGCAAGTATAATTCTATCAGATAATTTCTGTGGATGTTCAGGCCTAGGTATGCCACAGAGGATTAACAGAGCATTAAATAATGTGAGGCGCTTCGTTAAAATCTTCAAGCAGTGCATAATGTAAATTAATACCGCAACACCAGCAGGAATGATAATTATACTGTCAGCTAATCTATAAGGCAATATCAAATTTTGTGATTGCAGAAATGGAACCATTGCTACGAGTTTGTCACAAGTACGTCCTGTATCTAATTCGAGAGTGATTTTTGGATACGCTTGTTTCGGCAATGGGTACAAAAATATATCTATAACGCCCTGTTCAAATGCTTCATATACTTGGAGTACAGCTGCATTATATGAAGTGTATCCGGGTGCTTTTAAATTCTGAGAAAAATTCAGTACTTTTATTGCAATCAAAATATCTGGTAGGTGACTGCGAACGTTAGTTTTATTTGCTGATTTTGTTATGCTTGTATAAGGTGCAAGGTGGAAGATCATTGAGTTCAAAGTGTAACCATTAGCATTTCCGAGTTTACGTGGAAAAATATATTTGCTTTCGTTTAATAGTTTCTTCTTGAAATAATCAAAAAATGGATTGTAATAGTAAATGTAATGTGCCATTTTTGGTTTCTTGTCACTCATATCTACTTCTATTATAGAGATATCCAAAAATTTTTGTTTCCAACTGTACATAAGTATGTTCTTAAAATATTTATCCAACAAAAGTTTATGTTGATTTAGAAAAATAATTAAGCAGTTAGGCCGTGGTGAATAAGGCGACAATTTAATGAAAACTTGTATGAGTTGATGTAAATACTCAGCTTTCACTTTAAAATGACTACTGTGATGAAGAACCATGTACATTGTTTTATGTCGAGGATACTTAAAAATATGCATACCCAAGGTACGATTGTCACCTGTAGACTCAATTTTCGCAAAGTCTATAAGCACAGTAGGCACTTTTTGAACGATCCTTCCGTAAATTAGGTTTTGTTCCGGTAGATTTTTGGCTTCTGAGCTGTTCTCTAACAATGTCAGTTGATAAGGGTTTAAATTTTGCGTAATTTCCAGCACTAATGAATCTAACCATAGATGGTCCGTTGCAACTATTGAGTATTTGTCCAGTTCATGGAAAACAATAATCCAAAATACAGTAAACATATTTTCTAATTATTATTCTTTAAATTTATTTAGCGAAAGAAGTTTACTGTTACCAGAGATTTCATACTAACAAAAAACTTTTTTCTATGTTAGAAAATACTGCAAAACTATATTACATTTTGTTTGTCAATATAATCTTATTTAAATATCTAAAAGTAAATTTTAAATTTACTTTAATGGAAGTATTCTATATAACTAAAGTATTTCTATAAATATTAAACTAAGTGCATGTAGAAAGTTTTGTAATAGTACTAAAAATTGTTTTTTAACCCATTGTTCCTTAAATGCACATTGTTACTTTTAAACTTTCGACACTCGTAACTATTTATGTAATCATCCTTGATGAAATTGCAAATACTATATTTCCGATAGTTCAAGGTTCCATCTTTCAAATACTGTGGCAAGAGTTAATGTAGATGTCAATTTAAAAAAGTTATTTTTCGAAAAAATGATTAATTTTTAAGATGGTTTTTCAAAAACTAGATATTATTAATTCGAAAAAGTTTTACTTGGCTATTACAATTCTGATAAAACGTGCTATTGATATTTGTCCTTTAAACTCTCATTCAAATTTTTCAATTTTATGTATTAGAAGCCGAGATATTACACTTTAAGTGTTGGAAATAGTTAAATATTAAATACCTATAACACCATTGATTTTGAATTTTTGCTATATTTTTTGAAA
This sequence comes from Megastigmus dorsalis, assembly GCA_900490025.1. Lineage (NCBI taxonomy): Eukaryota > Metazoa > Arthropoda > Insecta > Hymenoptera > Megastigmidae > Megastigmus > Megastigmus dorsalis. The sequence goes on along the minus strand of UELU01146966.1, from coordinate 58,563 downwards.
AAAAATTTTTCCGTGAATTTGTTACGAACGCTATAGTTCGTAACGCTACACAACTGAATTATTAATTATAATTATTAAACTGACATAGATGTTTTACTGCTCATTTTCTTTATTTTCCTTGTCGTGCTTACGGTGAAAAGTATTTTCTTGTTTTAGAATGATTTTCTTTATAGTTTTATAATAATAATTATACTTTTGTTGATTATTTTCCTGGTGGAATAATATTAACCAGTTTAGGAGCTGCTCAGCTAGGTATCTAATTGACAGAATTGTAAACTAAAAACTAGCTATATGCTTATGAGTAGAATCAGAGTAGAATTTGAGAATATATAGAGAGAATGTATCCATGCATATTAATATGCACAGTCGACACATAGAACTTAGAAGGGATGAAGTAATTGTATATTAAAGAAAATATCGATGAATGTCGCCAAATTGATTAATTTGACTCGCGTATCGTTAACGATAATCCCTGCGTCAGCTGTAGGCTCGCTATAATGCTATGAGCAGACAGCTGATGGCGACGGTGCTGCCACTTTTACGCTTCATGATATTTTCTTCTAGAAACACGTATTTTTTATTTATTTGATATGACATATCTTTTACAATTGTACAGAAACGTAGTATTTTCGACTATGACTCTGAATGTTAAATGTCTCGAGAAGTACCTAAATTTGTTCCTTATTCTGATTAAATTAATATACGAGAGTTAAATAAATTGTGCATTTTAAAAATTCAATATTTCACTGAAATTAACGGAAACATGTACATGTACTTTTCAAATAACAATTGAACACGTCAAGAGCCTAATACTTATTATGTCTGGAAATATTGTTTTTCATTTTCTTAAATACCCTTCTTAATGTTGGAAAAAAGACATATTATGTCGATTGGTGACTTATTTCAACTAATAAATTATCAAAATAGTGAAAGTTTTAATGAGGCCATGGATCAATAAACGTTTACTGCGATATGAGGTTTAACTCTTCTTGATTTAACCATGTGTTTTGCGTACTTACATTTTAAAATAAACGATTGAACTACTAGTTCGAAAAATCCGTGAAATTATTTTATCATTTAAAAAAAAAATTAAAAAAACATGTACTGCATTTTGAAAATTGCGTACTTTTTTTTAACCGATGCGCAATAAGATCGTCAGATATGAAAATCTCTTTGAGAATGTACCAGATTCTTTTTTAACGAACCCACGAGGAGTGGCGGAAATACGCGCGAAAATGTGAATCCTTCTTTTTAAAAATGACACAAAGCAGATACCGAAAAGTATGGCGTCAAACTCTCTCTTTATCCTGGACCATACAGCAGAAGAGAGAGAGGGAGAGAAAGAGAGGAAATAAAGTGCAGAGAACGAGAAGGAAATGGGCGGATAGAGGATGTACTTCTGGTTTTAAGGTAACGTTTGACCGTTACTCTTATACTGCGCTGAATATTTTTCGGGGCCGAGAGCGTTTCATTATACGGTGAGATTTTGTGACTTTTTATTTGAGCGCCGGGATTTTTAACACAGTCGTCGTGCATCTGTTTAATTTACTTTGGACGAATGCGGCAAAAATAAAAAGTAAGCTTAATTATTTTCAAGATTACTTTTTTAAATTTTTCTATGACTTTTAAGCTGAGCAGCGCTTTGAATTGAATATGATTAAAATTGTTTTGCACTTCGTATCACCGGTGCTCGGTAGTTTATTATACGCTATTCAGTGTTTGTAGTGCCAAGTGAGCTAGAAAAGCACTTAGTGAGTGTCTTGCCATACTCGACTGTTTCCACTTAATCGCATCTATTATTTTAGTACATTATATCATGTCAAATTTTCAAAATTTTACACCACTAAAGTTTACCAACTTTAAACATATAAACGATTCTACGAAACAGCCATCCATAAAATACCTTATCAACCGTACAGCTTAACTACTGGTTTAATGTGCAACTAGACTATAATGGTAAATTAATTCATGAATATACACTCGCCTCATTTAAATTCTCTTTCCAACTAAACATTACTTCGTCTCCCACCACAAATATTCCACTAGTTCCCTTACTTTTCTAACCGCATAATTTAAAAAAAAATAAAATACGTTAATCAATTTTACCAAGTATCAATCTCTAGCTTAACCGTAAACAAAAATAATGGAAAAAACGGTGCTAGGTAATGGGGATAGGTATTTTACCAGAAATTATCATCGCACATACTCGACGAGATGTGAATTTGAACGTCAAAGGGTTAATTTACTTGAACATTTAGCGCGAGGCATTGTGACGCGCATACGGAGCGCGCGTGGGGAGTATCACTTCTGCTAAATCATTCATTAACGCGGAACATTTTAATACGTATACCCGGTATTCCCAGGATTATCTAATTTACGCGCGGGTTACCCTAAGAGAGATCCATTCCATATTATTTCAGGAATTCGTTTGTCTTACTTTGTCGATATTAAGACGAGCAAAAGCGTCTTAAATGCCTATACTTCACTTAACTTTCACACCTGCAACGATAGAAAAAGAATGAACTAGCGTGAATGAAATAACGTTACAGCAACAAAATATAAGTACTGCATCACATAAAAATTCACTGATAATATTTAATGCGATTTATTGGGTGGAAATATCGGAAAGAGAAACATTATTAAACGAGCTAACAAACGGAAATTTGAAAAATTTAGCTCATTAGGACACAGTAAGAAAATATCATATTTAATTATACTTTGATACAAAAAAGCTGCCTTGAAAATTTGCCATTCATACGCAATTCAACTGGCTCGCGAACACGTCGCCGCGTCAGAGCTTTTTTTCCAGCGAAGAAAATTCTTTCGACCGTCCGGCGCGAAACAGTAAAAAAAAAGATAGAGATAGTGATAGAGCGCATAGTATATATAGCACCACTTACGCAGAACGATTTTCAGCAATATGAATACAGACGTAGAGGGACACACAGCCAGGTAGAACAGAGGGAACAGGTAGCGAGAGAATGCAAGCTTTGAATTACCTCGGGTGCATCCTTTGGGAGAGCTTCGACTTGCGCTTCTACCCTCATGCAGATTCGCCTCGTTATGCTCCAAGTGCACGAGAAAGAGCTAGAGAGAGAGAGAGTAGAGAGAGAGAGAGAGAGAGAGAGAAACGGACAGCCGCTATAATAATAAAGTCCAGCGCATGCAATTATTATAATAGGGAGAGAGGAGAGAAAGCTCGTCGCTCGGACAGAGTCCGAGATAACTGGGGATTCGTCTCTTGACACGCTCTGCTCTTATACTTCTACATCGATCCCTCGAGGTGTGCAAAGAGAGAGAGTGAGAGAGAGAGAGAGAGAGAGAGAATACGTGATTGGACAAAAGTAAGGGAGAATCGCTTTTGATTACATATATATATGTAGAAAGAGACTGCTTCTCTCTCTCTCTCTCTCTCTCACTCTGTGTCTGTCCCTACGGTGGAATATGCAGTCGAGCGCTCGCTCATTTGTACCTGATTCTCACGAGGGAGGTGGGGACACGCTTTATACCTTTTACGAGGGGGTGGAAACAAGTGAAAAAGCAAAGTCGCGCGCGCGAGAGCCAGGGATAGATCGTTAAAAGAATGGAGCGCAGTTGATTTTTCTCACCGAGTGGAGCGGGTGTGCGCGGCGACCTGCACCTCCTTCTTTTCTTCGCGCGCGGCGCACCTTAACTGTTCGAGCCGTGTCCGCGTGTTTTTCTAGCACCTTAGCTGCTGGCAAAAAGGGATCGAGGTACGATGTCTCCGCTCGATCGAGTCTTTCGTCTGTCCCTGCTGTCATTGTAATTTACGAATAAGTACAGTCTATTAGATTCGCTATGACGGTCTTGCGCGCTCATTTTCATCTCGTCACGACGAATAAGCAAAAGTCCTTCGGACATCTCGCCGGAAAGTCCCGGACGCGAGGGAAAAGTTCATTAATATTTGAAAATTTAATTCGTGATTAGCGTATTCTCCCCCCCCCCCCCCCCCCCCCCCCCATCCGAGTCGGGCGCGAGTCTACAAAATCGAACAAAAGAGCGCGAATTATTTAAATACATCTACATAAAGCCGCTGAGCCAGCGTTGAACAAAAGCTCTACATAATATGACGTTACCGGGCGACTCCCCCAACTCGCTATCCAGAGGATACGTATTCTGTGTAAAATTATTAGCGGACCTTGAGTATTTCGTGTCCAGTGAACAGTTGGGATTTCGAACTTGCAATAATTTTATTAAAATTCCTCTTACCGGAGGCTAAAGCAAGCTTAAGTCTCTCGTAGTTTAATGGTTAAGGTAAATGTACCAATGAGTAACCATGTAGGAGCTAAGTACCTAACCAATGGAAAGAATATCATCGTTCGCACCACTAGCTGATGACTTATTGGTACAATAACCTTATGTGAAACAATAATCAAGATTAATTTTGAAACTGTTCACGTTCTATTCTCTAAAATTACAACGGTTCAAAATGTTGCACCGATTTACTTCATCTGGAATAATCTATGCGAATTAATAGAAATAAATTGCTCTTTCTGAAGACAGACGTAACAGCGTCAAGTCTTTATTTTTCTCCATCTTCGTTATTGTTCATCCGACGAGCATCAAGTCGGATATGACACTCAACCTAATTCGGAAAGAATGACTGAAGATATAGGTATGTAACGAACCTTCCAATGGAATATCTGATGACTGTGGTAGATGTAAGATTTATAAAAATTGTATAACCATTACATAACTTGTTACAATGAAGTTACGAAAGCATAATTTTATGTCATTAATTCGATGTAAAGGTAGCCAAGGCTTGCTCGTCGTCGACTTTATTTTCCTCTTTTTAATTAGTTTGTTAATTCTTAAGAGAGAGAGAGAGAGAGAGAGGTAGTGCGAATGAGAGGATGAGGGAATTGTATATGGTATACGTATAAACGCATAATCTCGAGAATCGTATCTCCGCGACCTCGTGATGCATTGTTGGAATAGTTTGTGAATTCATTATAACGTTATATATACAGCTTGTATAGGGTATTAAAGTCCGTTATCTTTGAATGTAGTGCAAGTTTCAATCTGACAATCGCATTGTTATATTGTCGCGCGCACACGGCTGCGCGGCTGCGGCTGATTTTAAATTAACTGAAATTCAACTTTACAGTACGCGCCTTGGCTCGGAACCCGTCGACGCCTCACTACCAGAATCTCTGCTACCATCCAATTTCTCGAACATATCCTCGGCCGATAAATTTACTTTTGTCTATATCGCGAGTTACGTCTCGGTGTAAAATTTTTCGTACCCGCCATCGAATAAATATTTGTGATGTGCCGTAATTTTCTGGATAGGCACGCGCGTATTATCATAATGAATCACAAATTTCTACGGTTATTACATACATATAGCGTATATTGTGTTTTGACGGGAGCCAGGACGCAACACCAAGCGCGGTATTAATTTGCAATAAATTATAAACGCATATTATGTGTATTACAGTCTGGCAAACGAATAATTATATCTTGAACGCATTATTGTTTAAACATATTGTCATAATACGGCATCAATTTGCATTGTTTTATACGCGGTGTCGCCGAGGCGCTTTTGTTGTTCGCGAGGTCTGCTGCGATTTTCGAAATGAAGTATAAACACATTGTGACATGAATATAACTAAAATGCAGCCGATAATACAACGAAAGCGTGCAAGTTTTATGGCTTGATGCTGTATAATATCAATTTTTTGGAGACGCTTTTTATTTACTACGACGTTCTCTAAATAACTCGCGTTTTCAGTTGTAAATATACCAAAATAGTTCCAAGCGCTGATACCATATACCTACAAGCTGCGTTATATCTAACTCTGATTGAGCTTTTTTTCGAAAAACGTGAAATCTAAAAATTTCAATCCAATCAATTTGTAACGGAAATAAAAACTTCGTGCAGCGAGGGGAAAATCGCCGACGATCGTTAACCTCTCGCAATACCCGAACCCAACCCGAACCCAACCCTACGAGAAGCAAAAGAAAAACATTCGCGTGTTTGAAATACATCAATATTTGGCCCAACTGAACCTGCGTTTATTTACCCGATCTCTCTCCCTGACTCGATACTTTGCAAGTGTGCTCATCAAAATCAAGAAAAGCCCTCCAATCCGTAAAACCAGAAAGAAAAAAAAAGCTCCCATCACTGACACCTGGCACAATTCAACGAACTTAAAATGTAAAGGATATCGCTCCTCTAGCTGCGAAGAAAGCATTCGGCATAACGACAAAAGTTTAGTTTTCACTTTAGGCATCGCGTCACGCGCGCCTGCTTTACGCGTTTCGAGCTCGCTCGCTCGCCCTGGTAATGATTATAAATTGAGCAGGTGTGTCCGCTCTAGGTCTCTCTCCCTCTCTCTCTCTCTCTCTCTCTCTCTCTCTCTCTCGCATACCTATATACGACTATTCAAAGTAGACGAAAGAGCCAGGGACGGACGCCGGAATGAAGCCAAGGGCCCGAAGCTTTCCTTGACTCATAAAAGCTCTGCTCTCCGTACCCATAGCTAGACGCGCTAAAATTCCCTTAGGGGAAAGAGATTGCGATACGCTGCCCGCGCGCCGTATGTACTTGCGCACTCGTAAAATCTCGTCCTTTCTCTCTCTCTCTCTCTCTGTCTCCTTCTATCCTCCCTCGGTTTAGTCCTGCATGTGTGTGTGTGTGTGTGTGCGTGTGTGTGCGTCTGTGCGTGTGTGCGTGTATGTGTATGTATGAGGTGTAGAGCTCAGGTAGCCGACACGAGTGGGCTGTTGATTACTTTATCTTTGCTTAACGAAGGGATAAAGGACGGCGATGTAAAAAAAATGTATACCGAGACTTTATGAAAGACATTTAGGATTATGCGCGGAAAATGGCGCGGAGCGGAAATCGTGGACGAGGTTTCGATAATAATACTCGTGATTTTGGTTGATCGTCGATGATGATATTGGGCGCTCGTGTAGGATGAATGTGCTAGATTTTAAAAATTTTAAATTACAGTACGATGAAAATAAATTGTTATGCTATAATTGAAATTATTTACAGTGAAGCTCAATAAGACAATTTACTTTAACGTAAAATTAACGTATATTTTGCTACCCTACCATTACTCTTCAACATTTTAATCTACATAATTTATTAAATTATAGTCAATATAAATTATGATACCATGAGAATTCTCGAATTCCTTTTATTATTTGAAGAAGAACGAAGAAGTATAATTTTGAGATACATTTGTGCAGGTGTATAGTATATAAATGTTTGTAAATTCATGCACATCTAAAGTAGACGCAAAAGATGCAATTTATATATGCGAAGTGCATACATAAATTTATGTAGATGTATGTTTACGTATAGGTATCAGTATCCGTCAGGAATACAGACGACAGCTGGGCCTCGATTCAGAAATGTATATATATATAATCGAACAGCTACGAGGACTGAAATTGTTGACCTGACTTATTATTAATTATATTTTATAGAAACTATTTTATTAAAGATTTTTGTCAATTTTATCACGCGTGTTCGAAAACTTGTTTTCATAAATTTTTCTTTTCAACAGTTTATTTTTAATATGGTTGTATATTATATGTTTTTAATTTTTTATTATATATTATTAAAGAGAAAGTATAAATTCCTAATATAAAAAAGAATCTTATCAGATTATTTAATATTTTTATATTCAGGAGATAAATCAGGCGCCGGGAACACCGCAGTTTTAGAAAAGTATAAATTTAAGATAATTATGACTTGAGGCGAGTTTTGCGTTAAATCTAAATTAGTAATAGCTTTATGAAATTATTGTATTTTTGTACGAGCTCCCGATTTTATTCGAGTAGTATATTCGAAGCTTTTGAAATTAATAGAATTTTCTGCGTGACAGTAACTTGATTTGAGTAATTTTAAGAATATATAAATATTATATGAGATGCAATAGCGCGGTTTAAAAATTCTACTTTTACATTTTTTTTAAACGATCGGAATATGGAAATTTATTCTCTCCGTATCGATGTATTTATATCTGAGTCGAATCGAATTAAACATTGCAAAAAAGCTTTAAGAGAATATTTTATACATTTTAGTAAGCTATTATTGAAATTATGTTACAAACAAATAATTCATTTTTCGGAGAACGATAGCTTTCAACTTTGAAAAAGCAAACTTTTTTTGAAAATAAGATTTTGAAAATAAGAATTTTATCAGAAATCGTATTTCAAAAGAAATGTATCTTTACGTATAACTTCGATAAATCAATATTACTTTTATTAATAGCCATGAAACTTTGTAATCGTTATGCAAGCAAAATAAACAAACAATAAATATAGCTACTTTTATTAATTATGTGTTTATATAAAATAAACTAAATATAGGGTATGTTTATTTCCAGATATATCGATGCAAGTATAAATAAAAAAATCAAACCACTCCTCTCAATAAAAATTTTGCAGTTCCGCAAAAAATAGTTCGCAACCTCATAGATGAGATGACTATTTCTGCAACATTCCAGAAATGACAAATCGGTAATAAAACACGAACCGTTAAAAGTTGCAACGTTAGCTTAAAAAATATATCGATTTCACGTTCCCCTCCCAAAAATAAAAAATAAACGTAAATCTGTCGGCGATACAAAATTTAAAATATTTCTCGAAACTCGTCAAGTGCCATCCTCAAAAATTTTCACACGTGCAGTCGCACTAAACTCACACACAAAAAAAAGCAAATTCCTATTCTGACCCCGTTATATTTACAGGGCAAACAAAGCGACGATTTTAATTTGCGAAAAAACGCCGTCAGCTCAGCCGAGCGTTGAGCCTCTTCTAGTCTCTATTTTTCCGCGCACATCACGCGCACAAACTAGATTATATCGGATTTCGCATCAAAGCTCGGATCCCCCCTGTAATAACTAAAAAGCTCGGGAAGGTCGTATCCTGCGAACTACACACGACACACGGCGTTTAATAAATAAACACAGCTGGGTGATGTTGAAGAATCATATATATTTATATATCTAATGAAACGCGATGCGAAAAGCTTTAGTGGGGAGGGGACGAGGTCAATTCATCCGTTTTGAAGATCGGATAACGGATCTGTTTGAAATTCAATAGCCGTCGGCATTATGCCGCTCTCTCTCTCTCTAACTTGGTTGCGAGCGCGCTTTCTTTGTCCTTTTCACCAATGGCTCTCAGTCGGAAAAGCTCGGGAGAAAACTCTGTCCGACCCCTCGAGCCCCGCTGGCAACCCCGGATGATGCTCTCTTCTTTCCTTTCTCGTGACTTGCTTATGCACCGCGTATCTCTTTTTTTTTTTTTCTTCCTCGACCGAGCCTTGCATTTTCGCGACATGCACGGCTGAACCCGTCTTTCGCTGCTTTTCACCGTTTTTATCTGCTTCCTTTCTTTCGGAACAACTCCTTCGACTGTTTCAGGTTTTTCCCATCGAAAATTCATATTTGTGACTGTTTTGAGAAAAAATTACGAAGATGAAATTTTTCGAAAAGGTCATATCATTTTTATTATCCGTTCCTTTCGTGACATTAGCTTTACTAAAATTATAAATGCTAATCATCGATGTTCGTGCTGCTTTTTTTTCATTTCATACGGTGAATGATCAAGTACGCAAGATTTATAACACGTCAAATGCGATATATTGGGCGTTTTTTATATAAATGCTGAATAACTGAAACAGTTTTGGAGCGTCAACAACAACGAAGAAATAAAATTTTTCTTTTTATATCTTCCATTTTTTTTTGTTCTCGTGTGCCGAATAAATGAATTTAAACTAATATTTATATTCGAACACTCTTGAAGAATTATTTGCTTGAAGCTAATAAATATTTATGGTATGAAAATGGCTTATTTATGTCAAATATACTTTTCGGTTCAGCCAAACGCGTAAACATTATGAAAACATGGATCAAATAGTAATTAAAATATTTAATAAATTCAAATTCTTTTATTCCAGTTTGATTTGTTCGTGAAGTTATTAATTTTAACCATCTTCGGAACGAGAACTACGGTGAGAGAGCGAATTTTCAAGAAAGGTAATAGGAAACATTATACTTTACATTTAACTTTAACATTTCAATTTTAAGATCTTTCCTGATGATCATACTTATACACAATTTTTCTTTCATCAATTAATCCAGTTTTCTAATATAATAATCATATTCATTTACTCGAGTTGTGAAAAATAACTTAATTAAGTTTACAATTGAATCCAGAACTATAGCTCAAGACTAATTAACATAATAGTACGCAATCTATAATATGCGTAAAGTTAAAATAAATATATTAACAGTGTAAACATAAAATAAGCTTTAATTAGTGGCGCTTGAATAAACGACAGCAAAATAATAAAATACTTTCAATATACTGATAAATCAATAATTATTAATAGATGCATAACTTCGAATACAGCTTTTGACCGACGTTTGGAAGTAAATAATAATTTCACCAATATCCCCTGTTATCTGTTATATTCCACCAGCTGCAGATAAATACACGGCGTTTAATTACTCGATTGGCAATAAAACTATGTACGAAAACCACACGCGGACACAACCGTAAAAGAATCAGTTATGAGCCAGCCACTTAAACGCCAGCATCGTATAAAACAACAACCCTCGATCATTCAATAAACCCGAGGCGCAAACTCTAAATTCTGCGCGCATCAACCGCAAAGCCCAAAATTTTCCTAGCACTCGAAACTTCGGCCTATTAGTGGGGGCCAAATCCGCTGCACACACCGCGCGCGCCGGGCTTAACCTCCCCGTCACACTCCACGGC